>CAXIPT010000004.1:2028797-2071894 GCA_964030475.1 Tethya wilhelma | reverse complement strand
TGTGTGTGTGTGTGTGTGTGTGTGTGTGAATTTGTATGTGTGTGTGTGCACACACACACTTTGTTTCTCTCTTGCACACGTACACATGCACACAATGTATATATTTATGTTGATAGGGGTCAAGTAACACTACCATGTCTGCAGTGCATGGATTACACACACACACACACACACACACTCACATACACAGGAATACGAGGACAATGGATTCAATGCTGGCATATTTCGGTTCCAATTCTGGCGTCTTGGGGAATGGGTAGAGGTTGTCGTTGACGACCTCCTACCGACCCAGGGTGGGGAGTTGGTCTACATGAAATCCAAGGACAAGAATGAGTTCTGGAGTGCACTCTTAGAGAAGGCCTATGCCAAGTAAGTCAAAGAAGCAAACATTTAGTAGCCTTGATCCCAGGCCCCTCCCTTAGAACAGAAGGAGCTGAGAAGGGCTACGTACTGACTTACTTTATGGGTAAATTTAGCCTCTATACTCTTCTTAAGCATGTAGCTTTTTTTGCAAAAAGAGCCTGAGAACGAGGCTAAACTTTCGAGTTTTGACTTTTGACATTAATTTTTGCTAATACTGAAAACGTGGCCAAGATTATTTGGGTAAGGGGTCATCATAGGGTTTACTCAAGTCTGAAAAGACTGTATAGGCTGCTTGGGGCTTGGCTACACATGATAATCGAATAAGTAATGAGTTAAATTATGCTATAAGCAAAATACGTACATCTTAAGATGCATATATACATAGTAAGCTTTAAAAACTTGAGATTATCTTTTGGAACAGTTAATTCATGCTTTCATTCTCTCTCTCTCTCTCTCTCTCTCTCTCTCTCTCTCTCTCTCTCTCTCTCACTCACACACACACACACACACACACTGATATGTCATAGACTGGCTGGCAATTATGAGGCTCTAGCAGGAGGTCAAACTGGGGATGCTCTTGTCGACTTCACTGGGGGTGTGAATGAAGCCATAGATGTACGAGAGGGAGGCTACCAGACGGATGAGGCAAAACAGGAGGCATTGTTTAATAAGATGGAACATGCCCACAACCACAAGTCGTTGATCAGTTGCTCCATTGCTGTAGGTTAATTTAATTATTACTGGTTAATAATGGGGGTGATCCCTCCTTCTATTTGCATGCTACCATGATCATGTGATGCTTATTTCAATATTACTTTTGTTTTTCCTTCAATTAGCTATCGGAAGGGGATTCCCCTGAGACTGTTCTAGACTGTGGTTTGATCAAAGGCCACGCCTACTGCATCACTGATGTCAGAAAGGTACGTATATTACAACATAATATAATTATATTATAATATTATTGCAAAATCAACCAAATGTGGCATGAAATTGGCTGTTTACTGTTCACTATTCACTGTATACTGTACACTGTATACTGCTCACAGTTCACACACATTGCTTGTGTCTCTCAATATACTCATGTACTTTTTCTCTAACAAGCTTCAGCATTATTCACTGTGTATAGGCTATAGCCTAGGCACTCAACCCCTCTATGTTTTAGGGTTAATTTTGTGAACACATATGCACACACACACACATATGCACACACACGCGCACACACACACACACACACACACACACACACACACACACACACACACACACACACNGACACACCAATCTGCTCATGTGCTTTGTGCTAATTTCATTCGGGATGCTAGAATCAACTCTTCCCTGAACACACACCTTGAGAGTGAGATCATATATATGTGTACTGCTTAATTAAATCTAACTCTTTTCATTATTACTATATATAATTATATGTGTCTGTATGTACTACTTATTTACCTCTGCACCTATTGTGGTGTGTTTAATAATAATAATAATAATAATAATAATAGCTGGTAGCGTGGCTAGCGTGGCTAGCTATAGCCACGCTAGCCACGCTACCAGCTATAGCCACGCTACCGGCTATAGCCACGCTAGCCACGCCACTGGCTATAGCCACGTTAGGGCTAGCCACGCCACCGGCAATAGCCACGCTAGCCACGCTACCAGCTATAGCCACACTAGCCACGCTACCACCTATAGCCACACTAGCCACGCTACCAGCTATAGCCACGCTACCGGCTATAGCCACGCTAGCCACGCCACTGGCTATAGCCACGCTAGCCACGCCACCAGCTATAGCCACGCTAGCCACGCCACTGGCTATAGCCACGCTAGCCACGCCACTGGCTATAGCCACGCTAGCCACGCTACCGGCTATAACCACGCTAGCCACGCTACCAGCTATAGCTCTTTCAGTACCGCACCAGCCAGTCAAATGTCCTCTACTTTTCCATATGTATAATTATATGAGTATTCCCTGAGTTATAAGTGTGCCATGAGTATACCCTCATTTCGTTTTGTGTCTAGTCATGTGATACTTTGTAATCTGTCACATGATTAACTACTATAATTATGACATTGTGATGGAGTGTTCATTATTAATATTAATAATATTATTATTGTATCACAAAAATTACTGATCAGGAAGGAAAGATTGCTGACTCAGCACTTTTTAAGCATGTGATCTCTAATTGTGTACTTGCAACCTCCTCTGGGCGCGATGTGATGTGATGTGATTGGTTTAGCAAAGCTGAAAACAGTTGGCAAAGGAGGCCATCATCATAATCCATAAATAATAAGTTAGTTAACTTGCACACCCCGCATGCATGCATTGTCCAGCAAATGGGTGCTTATTGGCGTGAAACTCGTTTTGCTAGGCAATTAAGCCTGTTAATTACCATGCTGTGTACAAGGTGTGAAACTTCTCACTTATAGTCAAGCTCAGTACTCAGTTTGGGCCCATCTTAGATCTGACAAGTATTATACTCTCATTTCTATAAGCAGTCAGTTAAAATTATTGGTCCATGGCCTTTAAACAGTGGACCTTTGAGAGGGATATGTTGACCATGCAACACCAGATGAAGTCTTCACTGAGAATAGTCAGTGACAGTGATAATAGTACAGGTCAACTGGAAATGGAAATAATACCTACAAATCAAGAAGAGAGCAAAAGTAAGATGACAGGTTTTGTTGAAGAGGCTCCACCTTGTGGATTACTGACTGGCAGACTAAATGAAGAATGCCATCCTAGGATAGAAGTGAGAGGTCTAGTGAGTGACTCTTCAGCTGAGGAACAAAGTTTTGAAAGCCATTTACAACACCATAGCAAGTGTATCAAGTCATATTTTTCAAGGTATTATTTACACTAAATAATATTCAAGTGCAGGTGTTCAAAACTATTACCAATATAAATACACATGCAGTGAGCCTTGTACTCAATGTAGACAACAACAAAGACAATAGCTATACACTTGATGTACATGTGACTGTGCAAACTACAAAGAAGAAACTATTATAGTTTTGTTACTAAAAATTAAACATTTTGTGACATTATTTTTCAAGTTTTAATTTGTTAAGTTTAGGAACATTCGCATGAGTTAATATGTGACTATGTCAGACTGATCTGATACTGTAAGTTATTCTTGTAATTATAGTTACTGTAATAGATCAGCACATGCTATGTAAAAGCATAATAGCACAGTATATTGTGATACTTTTTCTGCAAGAAAAAATTTCGTGGATTGCTAATAAATTTACGTTTTCACTGATTGTCTTGCTTGCCATAGTTATAATAGTACACATGCACTTAAATTGCAATGGATTCATGGTTATTGTTTTCAAATATTCACAGCCTAATAATCATAATGTACACAATCTATAAATACGCATAGCCGTGTTGATATACAAAGTAAACTACCATCAGTTTTGTCAACCTCTTAATTCATAATGAATTGCAATGCATCAATTCATGCAAATATGGCAGGGCTTATCAAGTATATAGCCTTGTTCCCAGGCTACTCCTTCGTGAATGTATAAAGAATCCTCTATATAACTTTGTACAGCACTCATCCTGAGAGTGTGTGCACAACACTCACAACATTATTATAATACAGTAATACAAATAGCCAATAGGAACATCCATATAGCCACATGTACATGCATGCTCGCATTGCTCGGCAGTATCTGGGCATTAATTATGCTGAAAATAATAGCATCATTATAAGTTAATTTTTCACTTTTTATTTGCTATAAAATTCATGCTGTTCATCATATTATCTAGCACTATATACAGTAGGTAGTCGCCAAATTTAATGGTGGCCCGGTCCTTCCAGTTACTAATAGTTTTCCATCATCAAAACAATTCTTATATTGACACTTATAAGTTATCATGCGTTGTCATATTAGTCTCCATGGAATGCCTTGAATAAATGAGGATGTGATATTATTATACTACATGCATGCGTAGGCCTAGCTTATAAAGTTGCACTCAGTGTATATAGACATACATGTGCACCAACATCAGGTGATTTGTTTATAAAAGTTAGTGTTATTCATCCTTGTACACAACCGTATACACATCGTGCTAAATATAGAAATGAGCATTGTCACATATTAAGCAACTATATAAAGGATACATATAATTATACAACAATAATAATTGATATACACGTACATGCATGCATCTCAATAATAAAGGTATAGAGTTAATAATTATACAGACTGACAGTCAATTTAGACAGAAGTTTAATAATAGCTTCTATACATTAAAATTCCGAGCAAATAATGCTGTACTAGCATCTATATGTTTGACTACATCGAGAGCCAAGAACCCTCCAAGCCACAGATAGGCATGCATAACTAAAGAATCCTCTATCAGCACAGCACTGATCATGACTACGACAATACTCATGAACACAACAGTCACCACATACGAATGACCAACAGGAGCAGCCGTAGCCACACATGCCAAAGCATCCACTGCCAGTTGGGCATCGATAATTTGGACATGTAGCTCCATTACTGCATCGTACTGCTCTCTTATCAAGATTATGTTCATTGTCATGGTTACTTTGTCTGTCCCATCGATAACTTTGTCTCTTTGATTGAGTGCCACTGTTGGGATCATTTCCTTCCTCGTTCTCAATAGTGTTTTTCATTTTTGCTAACTGTAGTGCAAACTGATAGAAGTGTAACACAGAAGGATAGTCAGTACCCATAATCCCCAGTTTTCCAAGTGCTAGTGCCGCGTCCACAATCACCTTAGCATGTGGGCTCATTGCAAGCTCTCTAAGCACAGCTGTACGTGTTTCGTTCACGGTTGAGTTGTCCATTCGTCGAAGCAAATCATTTGTCATTTCCTCTGAATTCATCATCATGGAATTCATGCTGTCCATCATATCATCAGGCACTAGGTAGTCGTCAAATCGTGGTCGTCCCGGTTGATCTTCCATTATCAAAAAATTGGTCTTATTGACACTCATTAGTGTCATGTTGGTCACCAATGGATGGTTTATGGTGGCCACCAACTCACCATTCTTGGTAAAAATAGTCAGCACGACATGTGTGTCATTGACTACACTTGTAAAGTGTATGCTTCCATCTGAGCTATAGTACTGCCCTTCCAATTCAGTTTGTGTGACGGTTGCGACTGTTAGACCACTCGATGGCTCGTTCACTGACACACCCACCCCAACTCCAACGCCGATAGCCAACGCAGTAGCGATAGCAAGTGAAACAAGGATCACGGCTGTTACGATTAGACCAATTTTGAGCCATTTCTGTTCACTTTTGTGAACGGTGGTGTGTCCATTTTCATCCTTTTCGGCTTCAAACATATGATACTTGGCACTGCTCGTCGAGCTCATTGTCACAGTTGAAGCAATATAGGCTATGTTGTACTAAGTCTACGCTGTTTATTTATCCCTTGGGGAATCCTACGCGTTCACATGACCTTTCTTTATGCGGCGCGGCGCGCGTGCTAACCGTTCGGGGGTGGGGCTGGTATGCAAGCGCTTTAGTCAGAAATACTGCTAGGTTTTGAATACTGCTTCCTGTCCTGCCGTGTCCTGATCTGCTCCAAAAGTAATGAAGTGTCCCACTTTTCTTGAACTTAAATGCAGCTCTTATATGTTGAAGAAGTACGCCTTGGCTAAATTTATCATTAAAATGGAACATGATGTCCGGCCGTGCAAGTTAATGGTGGTCGTCCTTCTAGTTGTTTTTCCATCACCAAAAAAAATTCTTATTGACATGTACTTAGCTATAGTCTTAATTATCATACAGTGTCATAGGTCTCTTCTTTTTGTTAGGCGTAGATGCACTGCAGATTCTTTTTGTTGAATCTAGGCTTGTTCACAGTATCGCAACGTATTGGCTCAGGTAAGGATCGTCACATTAAAATGCTCAATTATTGACAAAGAATTATTGATCTACAAGACAAACTTACAGAATCAAGACAATGCTGTTACATAGAAAGAAATACCCATTAATGTATAATGATTTCAGTCTAGAGAGTACATTTCTACAAAAATTTGGTGTACCAACTAAAAGTATGAATAACCATAGATATTATCTACATGCAATCTCAGTAATTAAGGCAGAATCAATCATACGTACGGTAGTACGTATAGTAGGAATGGGCCGACTGTCCCATAGACACAATACAAAATGTTGGTCACCATAAAAATCTAGTCAAACAAAATTAAGCCTTCAAACTTGCTCAGAGGCTCTAACTGGCAGATTACCAATCGCATGCAAGGCCTAAAACNCTTAAATGCAGCTCTTATATGTTGAAGAAGTACGCCTTGGCTAAATTTATCATTATAATGGAAAATGATGTCCGGCCGTGCAAGTTAATGGTGGTCGTCCTTCTAGTTGTTTTTCCATCACCAAAAAAAATTCTTATTGACATGTACTTAACTATAGTATTAATTATCATACAGTGTCATAGGTCTCTTCTTTTTGTTAGGCGTAGATGCACTGCAGATTCTTTTTGTTGAATCTAGGCTTGTTCACAGTATCGCAACGTATTGGCTCAGGTAAGGATCGTCACATTAAAATGCTCAATTATTGAGTTTCAACCAAAGAATTATTGATCTACAAGACAAACTTACAGAATCAAAACAATGCTGTTACATAGAAAGAAATACCCATTAATGTATAATGATTTCCGTCTAGAGAGTACATTTCTACAAAAATTTGGTGTACCGACTGAAAGTATGAATAACCATAGATATTATCTACATGCAATCTCAGTAATTAAGGCAGAATCAATAATTATACAGACTGCATGTATGACTATGTTGACAGAAGTTCAATGATTGCTATATAAATCAAAATTAATTCTGAGCAAATACTAACATTTGTATGTTTCAGTACATTGATAGCCAAGAACCCTCCAAGCCGCAGATAGGCATGCAAAACTAAAGAATCCTTTATCAGCACAGCACTGATCATGACTACGACAAAATTCATGAACACAACAGTCACCACATACAAATGACCAACAGGAGCATCCTTTACCACACAAGCCAAAGCATTCACTGCCAGTTGGGCATTGATTTTTTTCACATATAGCTCCATTACTGCATGTTTCTGATCTCTTATCAAGGTTATGTTCATTGTCATGGTTACTTTGTCTGTCCCATCGATAACTTTGTCTCTTTGATTGAGTGCGACTATTGGGATCACTTCCTTCCTCGTTCTCGATAATGTTTTTCATTTTTGCTAACTGTAGTGCAAACTGATAGAAGTGCGACACAGAAGGATAGTCAGTACCCATAATCCCCAGTTTTCCAAGTGCTAGTGCTGCATCCACGATCACCTTAGCATGTGGGCTCATTGCAAGCTCTCTAAGCACAGCTGTACGTGTTTCGTTCACGGTTGAGTTGTCCAATCGTCGAAGCAAATTGTTTGTCATTTTCTTCGAATTTATCATCATGGAATTCATGCTGTCCATCATATCATCAGGCACTAGGTAGTCATCAAATCGTGGCTGTTCCGGTTGGTCTTTTATTATGATCAAAAAATTGGTCTTATTGACACTCATCAGCGTCATGTTGGTCACCAATGAATGGTTAATGGTGGCCACCAAGTCACCGTTCTTAGTAAAAATAGTCAGCACAACATGTGTGTCATTGACTGCACTTGTAAAGTGTAAGCTTCCATCTAAGCTATAGTACTGCCCTTCCGATTCAGTTTGTGTGAGGGTTACGACTGTTAGACCATTTAATGGTTCGTTCTCTGACACACCCACCCCTACTCCAATGCCGATAGCCAATGCAGTAACGATAGCAAATAAAACAAGGACCACGGCTGTTACGAGTAAACCGATTTTGAGCCATTTCTGTTCATATTTGCGAACTGTGGTGTGTCCATTTTCATCATCCTCAGTTTCGGCTTTGAACATATGATACTTGGCACTGCTTGTCGAGCTCATTGTCACAGTTGAATCTAGGCTTAACCTCGTTCACAGGCCTGGGGAAGCTAATGCTAGGCTGCGCTCTACAAAGACTAAGTCTATGTAATAGAAAAACGGCTGCATTACTGAGTTTTATCTTTATGCAGCGCGGCGCGCGCGCGGTTTGTTTGAGGTGCGGTGAGGCTGGTATATTGATGCGCTCTATTTAGGATAACAGAGCGACACCTCTGCTCTTACATATGAAAGATGCTTTTTTCGTAAACAATTTCGCTGATCATATGAGTATCTAGCTATGAATCTGTAGCAACCAACGGTTGAGTACACGCAGTCATCCATTGCGGCTTTTTCATAGATAATCAACTTAACCGTCACTATGCTTTAATAGTTCGAAATTTTTCTATTACAAGATCATCTCCGCCCCCCCGTTCATGTCTAGTCTAGTATGAAATCAATATTAATTTTAGAATGCATGCAAGTCTGTGACCAATTTTATTGGCATGAACAATCGGCATAGATTCACCAAAACTCCTACACTATTTAATTCCTACTGTTGCACAGAAGAATGAAGGGAATTGCAACTACTTAATGTACAGGCATGCACCTAGCATTGCAGATTAATGGTAATAGCAATGGCAATAAAGAAATTGTGTAATAATAATAATTTCATAGTTATATACCTGCCAAGACTATTAAGTATCACCGTGGCACTGCATTTTTCCTGATCAAATAATTATAACAATCATATTTTTGTGAACACTGAGAGTACTGTAGAATACATCAATTCCAACACAAAGCACTTCCATGTAAAGAATCCTTCCGTTGCACAACAAGCATTATAAGTCTCAAAATATCTGTGAAGACAATTCACTGCAAACTCCCAACAGCAACACCCATAACCTGCACATGCAAAGTCCAAAACTGAAAACTTAAAGTATCCCTTGCATCATGTCCAAAAAAACTTGAGTATCAATCGCTTGCATCATATGGCCGTAAGGTTCAAGTCTGAGTCATTGAGCTCATTGTCACAGTTGATGCTAGGCCTAACCTCGTTCCCAGGCCTGGGGACGAGGCTAATACTAAGCTGCGCTCTACAAAGACTAAGTTTATGTAATAGAAAACAGCTACTTTACTGAGTTCTATCTTTATTTGCAGTGCCGCACGTGCTGTGTATAGATGTGCTTTATATTCAGAATAACAGATTGACACCTCTACTTTTATGGTGGACCAGGTGGCATTTTCATCCCGTTTTCGGCTTCAAATATGATACTTGGCACTGCTCGTCGAGCTCATTGTTATGGTTGAT
Source organism: Tethya wilhelma (assembly GCA_964030475.1). Classification (NCBI taxonomy): domain Eukaryota; kingdom Metazoa; phylum Porifera; class Demospongiae; order Tethyida; family Tethyidae; genus Tethya; species Tethya wilhelma. Next base: position 2,062,316 of record CAXIPT010000004.1, on the reverse strand, counting down.
GCTGTAATGGCGTTTTAAAATAAAATCCGGCGGATACTCAAAATTATAGCATTGAAAATGATAAGTAATAGAAAACAGCTACTTGTATAGCTTTTAGTTCTTTCTATTTACCCTAGGGGAGTTTTACGCGTTCACGTGACCTTCTTGGTGTCTAGAGCTATGAATCTGTAGAAGTTAACCAACGGTTGGTTACACGTAGGCCCAGATAAATAATGCTGGCATTTTTTTGAGCATTATATATAGGTAGCTAAAAGCAATGAGCAATATTCGAGCATTATAGGTAACTTTTGAGTGCATTTAAAGCATTTCATCTTCAAGCAACCAAAGATTTTAAAATTGGACCACTATGTTCAATTGATGTGCTGTAAATTTCATTCAAGTCAAAGCAACAAATGTACTTGAGGCCTAGTTTAGTAAAATAAATGCTCTGTAGAACAATCATTAGTTTGTACATTATTGAATCAGTGTTTTTGTAATTGTTTTGTCGATTCTGGTGAAGCAATAATGAGCAATATAGGTACAATTTGAAAGCATTATAGGACATTTTTGCTAGCACTGAAGAATGGAATTATAGGTAGGAAAGAAAAGCATTATTTATCTGGGCCTAGTTACACGCATGCAGTCATTCATTGTTTAGTCAAGTGAAATACTGAATTGACTCTGGGATGCATGCAAGTCTCTGACCGATTTTGTAGGCATGCCAGTAAACGATCACCATAGATTGGCCAAAAACTCCTACACTTAGACTATTTAATTCCTACTGTTTCACAGAAGAATGGAGGAAATTGCAACCATAACATAGTACAATTTTATTATAATATAATACATTCCAATTGCGATGCCCATACACTATACAGGACTATATAAAGTGTCATACTGCATTATTCCTGACCAAATACACTAACAATCATATTTATCTGAACACTGAGAAGAGAGTACATCAATTCCAACTCGAAAACAATTAAACGTAAAGAATCCTTTCCTTGCACAACAATCATCGTGAGTCTCACAGTACCTGTGACGACAACAATCATCACAAACAAACTCCCAACAGCAACATCCATAACCGCAAAGTCCAAAACAAGTATCGCTCGCATCATATGGACTTATGTATGGTTTCTGAGTGCAGCCTAGAGTTCCGCGATCTGAACACACAAAGCCAGTTACTTTATCATAAATCGAACTGAAGAAACTGAAACGTTTTGATCTTGCCAGAGACTGTTTGTTGCTGTTTGCTTCCGCAGCCAAATTTGATGATCTTGGACTTCTTGTTTGAATGTTTTCGCCATTCATCAAAGCAGCATGATATCTTATACGAACAATTCGAAGTGCTAATTGGTAAAATTGCATCAATGAAGTATAATCCATTCCTTTATATCCTTTTTCTCCTAAAGCTAAAGCTGCTTCGATGACCAACAGAGCTTCAGGACTTGTCGTAAAGGCATAAAGAACATTGTAAGTGGTTTGGTTTATGTTTTGTGAATTTGAATCAAGCTCTTGTAGAATTTCGTCTGTTATTTCTCTATCTCCACTCATAACGGCATGCATTATGTCAATCATGTGATTGGGTACTATGTACGTTGGACTGTTTGTGCTATTTTTCATCAGTAAAAAATTTGTACTATTGACACCCATCAGCGTCATGTTCAATGCTAAAGGTTGAGTTATAGTCACGATCAGATTGTTCCCACTTGTCATCGAAATTGTGAGAATAAAATGCGTATCGTTTACAGAGCTCTTGAATCGAATGCTTTGGACACTCGTACTTTGTGGATTTGGACTGTAATATTCTCCCTCAAGTTCAGTAGAAGAGAGTGTGATCACTGTCACGCCTGATTGAGCTTTTTCATTCGTTTGTGACACGCCCACACCAACACCGATACCGATTGCAAACGCAACAGCAAGGAAGACGGCCAATAGTACGATCATAATAGTAGTCACAATGGCTAGAATCATGCATCTGCCATTGTTGTTTGGCTCGTTAATATCCCTCGAATCAGTTGTATTGCTGTCAGTAAGCTTACTGTGTTTTTTGTCCTTTGCTAAGTCAAACTTTTGGTACTTTGCTGAAGATTCCATGTCTTGTTTATTTCGGCTAGTTTGTTGCCGCTTATGGCATAAAACAACATTATTCATGGATCACATGACATACAAATGAATGGCTGCCGATATCGCGATCGCTGGTTACGAGAAAAACGACCCTTACCATCACCTTGAGTTTGCGAGCGCATGCGCAGTAGCACAGATCATCAGTTTACAGTTACAAACAAGCTTGTTTCATTACAATGCTATTAGCTTAGCTATCAAGCTATATATAAGACAGCTGCATGATGCCTATTTTGTCATTACTCCAACAAATTCTCCTCCAGTTCCTCCTCCATTGTTGCGTGGCACACATTCACATATGTTTGAATCCCACATGTGCTTTGAGTCACATGCCTGTATGATCTTCTTACACACACACTGACACTCTCCAAAATGCCAAAACTTTACAGTAGGACAGTGTTGTTCGGGGCAAACTTGACGCTTTGCAGTTGGCTAAAGTAATAAGGAGATTTATAGTAAAAACAACTTGACACTGTCAGATTCTGACTATAGTCTCCAATAAACCAAACCTTCCCTGTTATGTTTATGTTATTATAAAGTGTGCAGGGAGGATCTGGTTTACAAGGCTATTAATTTTCTGACCGTATACAGCAAGCATGCATGCATGGCATGTATATTGAATATTCAACTTACGTTGCCTTCAGTCTTGGAAAGTATAGCCATAAGAAAAACTGCAACAAATGCTGCCATAAGAAAATGGTAAGTCTTCATATTATCGTCTGTTGCTGGTTTGTATAATGGCACAAAGTTAAAATTTGCCACAAATTGGTTAATTTGAGTTGCAAGTTGTGAATGGATGCTTGACTCATATGCTCAGTAATTTATAGTCTTGAAGACAGTTGCAAGTGACTGGCCCTTGTAAAAAAAGTATACCCATGCATGATGATAGGGATATGAGTCAGCTCTATAAAAGTGGAACTGCACTACCCCCATCATGGTGCATGCAAACTTCACACAAATTATGATGAGTCATGACCCAACACAATACATGATCTACCAGTTTTTGTGTGAACTTAAAGCCACACATCGATCAATAAGTTCATTCACTGAACATCCTTACAGGAGCACTGCTATAGCTGCCATGCATGGATGACCATTGTATGCATCTATAGCTTAAATTGGAAGGATATCCTTCTTAAGAGCTGATTAGCATCTTATTTCCATGTACATAACTTATACTGTTAGTCACCATAAGTCACTGACTATACTATAATTATACTAGTCAGTGACTCATGGTGAAACCTAGCTGTTGTTTGCTAGAGCAAGCCGTATTTAATTTGTATGAAAGAAATTAAAGACAGTTTTATATAGGCCTACTAGTATATAGCTATTTAAGCCTATTTTGTCATTGGCGGGGTTAAATCTCCTGGTCCAGTTCCTCCATTGCTATGTAGCACACATTCACATTATGTTTGGATCCCACATCTGTTGTGATATACATCCTGGTACAAGTTTGTTACAGTGACACGTGCACTGTGATCATTGGTGTGCATCCATACATGCATGCACATCCATACAATCATGCATGTACACGTGTGTAGTATTCTCAGTGTGCTGTGTCGTACTAAAAGGATGTGTGTCAAAGTTGGCATGTAATCATTATTTCCTGGATCCCACACTGATGATCTTACTGATATAATTTATACGTAACAATATATTTGCAAGCCACTCAGCCCATGGGTATACAAAATGCCAAAATTGAGGCAATGTCATGCCTTGTTCCAATACTTTTTACCACACTGCCCATTCCTACACTACTTTCTTTTTGAAATTTTTACTCCCAGTAAATTATTCGCTCTTGCATGGTCTTGTTGACTACTTGAATTACCGTATAGCGGGAAATTTTCGTGCGGTTAAAATTTCGTTTCAGGCCTTGAAAACAAGTTTTCGTGGTCTTATTTTCGTTCTGGACCCATGACCCCGCCGCCACGTTTTAAAAATTTCAGATTTTCGTGGGCAAAATTTTCGTTTTCATGCTGTCTGGAACGAAAAGAACGAAATTTTTCCCTCACGAAAATTTCCCGCTATACGGTATAGCTATATAGCTATAACATTAGCCTAAGACTTCTCTATGTCCATCAGACTCTGAGCCGTCTCAAATATAGCCACTACATTTGCACTACATGTGATTTATCTATCCTTATGACATGAAAAGACAAGGTTCATCAAAAACAATCATGTCATGATACTTATTCAGCATCTGTGATGCAACGTGATGTGTCTGATACCACCATCATTTTTATACATGGTCACATGCAGTGTTGAGTTGAACACACTAATATAAACCCAAAATAGTAATATATAGTACAACAAAGAACTCTGTTGCAGAAATTCTATACTGTAGTTATATTGTGACCTTGTGCACTGTGACAATATAATTATAAAAAAAAGTTTGAAATGATATAAAAACCCATTCAGTTTAACAACAAAATATTGATATCCAATATAGCTCATGGCTATACGACTATCTAATGATCACTATCAAAAGCTATTATAATAATTTTAGCTATTAAAATCAGTTTAGGCAATTGATTTGTCATCAATGAGTCTTGATCCATCACCAATGCTCCCGCCGGTGCCTCCTCCAGTGCCTCCACCATTATTGCAGCCACCATAGATAGCACAGTCAAGACACTGACAGGTATATATGGGGATCAAAACGTGATTCATAATTACAATCATAATGGGTAATGCTGTAGCAGACACACTGACATTCACCAAAATGCCAGATTTTGTTTTCGGGACAACCTTGCTCAGGAATGTCGCACGGGATTGGTCCGATTGTTAGTTGTCGTTTTACAGGCTGTATATATGTACGTGTGTGCATGCATGTACATGTATATAGTGTGAATTGTAATCAATACATAATCAAACATGCATGGCAACTTATATTATTATAATAAGCCAGCTTTATACAATGTCACGCAAAAATCAGATTCTAGACTGATATATATCCGATTTAATTGTATTCAGATAATATTATAATAAATTAATGTACCACAGCTTGGCTAACGACAATTATCATCATGGCCACCACCACTGTGGTATATAACCGTAAGGAGAATTAAGATGAGTCTTGGAAATCATCGTAACAGTTGCCAGCTAGTTGTTGAAGAAAATTGACACTTGAAACGGTTGAGTTGATGCAAGAACCTATTCACAGACCGGTTTTTATAGCAACAGCTATGGTGCTGATTCAGAAGCCTTGCAAAACCTCCATTCATATACATGCATGTACATGTGTGGAGTATTCTCAGTGTGCTGTGTCATACTAAAAGGATGTGTGTCAATTAAAGTTGGCATAATCATTATTTCCTGGATCCCACAATGATCTTACTGATATACACTTAACACAATATTTGCAAGCTAGCTGCTTGGAGTACAAGTGCTGAAATTGAGGCACCAATACTTTTTACCACACTGCCCATTCCTACACTACTTGCTTTTTGAAATTTTTACTCCCAGGAAATTATTTACTCCAGGACCTGCTACTACTTTTATTACTATAGCTATAACATTAATAGCCTGAGACTCGTTTATGTCTCTCTGCTCTCACTGTAAAATGCATTTGCACTCATGACATGACCATTGTAACTTTAATCTAGATCTTTATTTATCCTCAGTATGATGTGAAAAGACAATGTTTATCAAAAACAATCATGTACATGGTCACATGCAATATTGAGTTAAACACACTAAATAAATATAATATAATAATATTATATAAACCCAATGTATAGTACGGTACAGCAAAGAACTCTGCTGCAGAATTAAATTCTATATAGATGGTTATAATGTGACATAATTGTGTACTGTGACATTTAAAGTTGGTATTAAGCCTGAATCTCATGATTAAATTTTATTATAAAAGCCCATTCGATTCGGGTTAACACAATTGTACTTTTTTATTATTAATATCCAAAATAGCTCATGGCTGATATATTAATAATATACAACAATTTAATGATCAATATCAAGAGCTATTATGATAACTTTATCTATTAAAATCAGTTCAGGGGATTGCTTTGTCGGCATCATCAATCGGTCCAATAACAATGCCCCCACCTCCTCCAGTGCCTCCACCATTATTGCAGCCACCATAGATAGCACAGCCAAGACACCGACAGGTGCGAGGATCAAAACGTGATTCATAACCACAATCATATTGGGTAATGCTGTGGCAGATACACTGACATTCACCAAAATGCCAGATTTTGTTTGGAGGACAAGTTTGCTCAGGGCATGGGATTGGTCCGATCGTTAGTTGTCGTTTTACAGGCTGAATGTACATGTGTGCATGCATGTGACATGTATAAATGATCATTATACTCAATACATCATGCATGTATGCATGGCATAATAGTAACATTCGTAATTCATACACTGATATCGTGTAAGCATGCATTCTAGGCTGCATGATATTGTTTCATTCCGATTCAATTTCATTCATGCATGATAAACATACCACAGCTTGGCTAACGACAATCACCATCATGGCCACCATCGCTGTGGCAAGGAGAAGATGAGTCTTAGATATCATCATAAAAGTTGCCAGTTGCTGAAGAAAATTATTGACGGTTGAGTTGATGCAAAAACTAAATCATAAACCAGTTTTTATAGCCAACAGCTATAGTGACAGCGAAGCCTTCCAAAACCTCTAGTAGTGTCACTAGTGTGCATCAATCTATACCCATAAATGCATCTACAAGCCATGTACTGTGTGTGTGTGGTTTTCTCAGTGTGCTGTGTCATACTGAAAGGATGTGTGTCAAAGTTGGCATAATCATTACTTCCTGGATCCCACAATGATCTCACTGATATATTCAACACAATATTAATTTTGCAAGCCTTGCCGGCAAGAATCACTGTGGGTGTTTCCAGGCACTCATAGACTATTAGTGTGTGTGTGCCCACACAATTGGCACTGTGATCAAAAGAGAGGTTGGAAATGAGGTAGCTTTTGTCATCAACAGAAGCCTGGTAGCGGCTATAACTCAGTGAATGAGATTTGTTTGATCATTTCCTGGCATGAGACTCAATGATAATATTTAGCTATGAACGGGTCACTATAATATGATTTGATTGTGCGATCCATGCATTTCCTGCTATGCATGACTTATCAGGGTCAATTTCACTCATGAGCATAGATAAATTTTGTAATGCAAGCTTGATTTAATAATTATTATTTGCTATATATATAGCTGTGCATGTGGTTCAGATTGTGTCACGTGCCCATGATCGGGCTCTGATTTATGACGTACTTTGGCGCCGTGCCATGCGCCACGCAGTAGATTGCGCAAGACAAATTACAGCTGATCAACAGAATGGAACCGCCCTAATATGTCCATCATCTCGTACACACATATCCATACACGTACTTGTAATTGTATATGCCTCATACAATTACAACTATGTGCGTGTGTGTCACTACACAAAGGTATATCTCTGGATGACTTGATGACCATGCATTACAAGTATGATGCCGAGACAGAATGGAAGGAGAATATCGCATCAACTCTTAGAGACACAATAGCACGGTACATTCGGCCAGGAGAGGGCGTGGACAGATTCTACGTGGGCACAACGAGCGGCGGGAGCGACTGGGAAACGGCGCTGAGACAGGTCAATGAAGATTTCAAACGGAACTATGATTTGAACTACGTTATTTGTATTTTTGAGAGTGTCAACGAACAGCACGTTTCAGATGTTGTGAAATCGCTGACTAAGTTTTACAGTGGTGCCCCTTCTTTCCTTGATGTCAATGGGATCAGGAAACGCCCAGACTCTGCACGTGATCCTGCGGATAGTCGGATATCCGATCACGTGGTGTATCATTACGTGTACCTTGCTTTCAGGAAACTGTGGGAGATGGATGAAGAGGACAATGATGATGATGTGTTTTTGTGACTGTTACATCCAATAAAAAATTAATGTCAAAGAATTAATAATTATGTACTATTATCATGGGATATCATCTTGCTCAGTATATTATAGACTTTTCAACATATAGCTAAAATAGAATGTTAGCTACAGTATAATTATCATCATAGTAATGACAACAAAACCTTTAAAAAAATTGAGTATAGCTAATACCATGGACTATATATAATACAGATAAATTCAGAATAATGACATCTAATGATAAAACTTATAGTAGCAAGTATCACAAGCACATAGTGCTGAGATTGGTTTGCAACGGTTGTTATAGTAACCATCTTGACATAACACACAAACACATACTGGACAAAAAACAGCAGAAAAAAGTACACTAATAACAGAGGATATTATCAAAACCAATACAATAATCAATACAAAAACCAATACCAAAAGTATAATCAGAACAATCCAGAAGAGAGCTACTGCAAAGACATACAAGTTAGCCATACCTCCAATAACACCCATGACCGAATAAAATGCGATGTGGCCAGATTCACCAATAGTAACTATTGCTGTCACTATAAATGCAAGCTGGAAAAGACTGAAGATAATGCAAGCACTGCCAAGAAGAGGGTTAGTGAAGGCATAGGTGAGCTTTAGGATAAAGTATTTCTCATGTAGTGTTTTAAATTGATCTTTGTACTTTTCCAATGACTTGTCTGAGCCTGACAGGCAAGATGCAATCTTTTCAACTTTTTTTAAGTGTCCACCATCTTCTTTAGAGTACATGATTTGATCGATTCCAGGTGTTTCAAGAATACTAAGAAGATTAATAACAATTGAGTTAGGATATTCATACGCCCAGTAGAATGTCACTATAAAGAATGAAAATATTCCAAGAATAGGCATCACATACCCAGCAGCCATCATGAACCATAATTCAGGACTGATGTGCAAAACTTCACTGTCTTTTGTCTGGGAGTTATCTTTGGCTATTTTGAAAGCAATGGCAATGAGCATTAGTACTTGAACAGCCATTTGACCAGCAACATGAAAGAAAAACAGTGTTTGGAATCTCAATCCAGTTTTGGCAGCACTTTCACTCAGTTCTTCATCTGGTTTGTGTTCTTGTTTTGCTGAATCTGAGGCTGAACTAGTACTTTCTTTTTTGAGTTCATCCTTTTGCTTTTGACTAATAAATTTACATTTCTTGTTTAAGTGATAGATCAGTGATGCAAGGACACCAAGGCGTACAAAGTAAACATAGAAAACAAGTGATGCAGTTGATATTATGAACAATACAAAGCTGACAATATCCACTGTACCTTCAAATATGTATGCTTTTTCAAATACAACTCCAATTATGTCACACACTGTTAATGGGTACAAGATTGCTTCAGATAATAGAAGGCGCGATATATCCCAAACTTTGCTGAATACCGACTCCTCTTCCTCCTCAATTTCAGTTTTAGAAATTGTTTGATCCTCAGGCTTCGAATCCAAAGAGGTTAATTCAATTTTCTCTACATCTTGGGCTCTCCTAGCTTCTGCAGCTCTTCTTTCTTTTAGTTGTCTACGACATCCCCTTACAGCTCCAAATGTACGAAAAGATGTGACAAAATCAATAAGCCCAAGAAGAAATGATAAAGTGGAAAGGGCAAGAGCAAGTGAATTGTAAACAGCATTCTTTCCAAGGCCAAAGGAAGCAATGGACAAGACAAATGCAACAAGTCCTACCACAAACTCTGAAGTTGCAATAATGTCCCGAGCAAGTGCTTGAAAGAGTGGAAAGGCATATACGTTCAGTATTTTCAATCCCAAACGGCCTCCAAGGTTTAGATATTTGGTTTTAATGGTACTACCCTTACATGATCTGCCAAAACAGTTACTTACTAATTTGCAGGGATCTGTACTGCACATTGAGATGCATCCTTTACAGCATGAGCTGCAGCAATCTTTACAGCACCCTTGGCTGTCATCAGTTTCTTCAGCCCATTTATCAAGAGCTTCCAAAACATAGTGTTGAGCTCGTTCATCTTTATTCATGTCACTAGTTTGCTTCTTAGAACGTTTGCCGTCATTGGATTCACTTATAGGTCTTTCAGCTTGATCTGTTGGACCAGTTTCAATAATGATCTCGTCTGTCATCTCATCTCGATCTATGTGGTTGTCAATTTCATGTACAACTTCGGGGTGATTTGTGCTGCTGAGATTGCTTTCTTCCAGCTGATCACAAGTGTCATCATTTGGTACCTGTTCCTTCTCAAGAGTTACAGTTGTCAGAGTATATTGTTTTCCATTACCTTCATCAGATTCATCAACTTCATGGGATTGATCTGTGTTGCTTTCTTCTGAAGCTGACTTTCCTTGATTGGTAGTATCTATTTGCGTTGGAGTAATCACCGACTCTGGTATTTCTTGAATATCAGCGTTTGATTTTACAACACTATGTGCTTCCGATTTTGTGTTATCACTTTGTGATGAAGCAACAACATGGCTTTCACTTTCGGTATTATCATATTCAAATGCTGAGTCTTCCTCACTACTTTCAGAAAGTTCTTCTAAACACATATTGAATTTTTGGTCTGAAACATCTGATTCAGTTAGACTCCGGATTTTTTTATGAGGTTTTTTAACTGGTTCACTCACAGTCTTAGCTCTTTTTTGTAGTGCTATTTGTCTACCCATAACTGTACCACCTGGCTGTTGCATTCCACCACTCAGTGTGCTGTTTGAAGCTAGTCGATCACGAAAGGAATCATGATCATGATTGGCTTTAACTTCCAGTGTCTGATCATCTGCTCCAATAATACTGTTGGTTGCATCTTTATTTGTGAAAATTGTTGATCCTTTCAAATTTACATCTGATTCGGCACCACTTTCATTACATGAATTGTAAGCCATCACACACAATCGTGTATAATAATTATGTATAATATTATAATTATAATAAAAATTAATATAGAAGCACTGATAATACAACTTCAACAAAATGATGTATTAAACATACACATTCAGACTAAGATTTTCACAAGTTTTGTTTTTTATAATAGTACTAACCTATCCCATAATTGTAGAATCTCATGATTTTGTTATGAATACAGAGTTATGTAATGGAATGAAACTCAAAATCTGATAAAGTTAATTGCTATAATTATATTATATATGCATTTTTTATCTGATTGTCAAACTTGCATGAATATACTCGCGATCATTACGCAATTACCAGCAAGTGTACGTTATGTCAATTGAAATATAATATTATATTCTGAGACGAGGACAATTAACCTCTCTATAATTATATAATATAGGACAAACAAGCCAAATTTATCCAATTAAACGATCCATACATACATCGATCAACATACATGCACGATATTATTTTAATTTATGAACAATGCAATTCAATAAATCAATATTATTATTATGGTGCATGTATATTAAAATTAATTACAAGAATTATGCACAAAATTAACAAAAGGAACAGTAATAACTAAAGCACTAAAGCAAGCAGTGTTGAAAACAAATCCAATCTATTATATTGTACTGTAATAAGAACCACAAGTCTTCAGGCAAATCGATGTACATAGAATCTTGGAGTGATGTAATGTCAACAATATTAAGTAGCTCTTAGATTGTGTGCCACCTCCACTCTAAAGGTGATGGTTCCTTTGGTGGGTTCGTTCCTGTGTCTCCCTCGTCCCATGAGACCCCCCGTGGTCCTCTCACTACCCCCATCAGCTAAGGGGACCACGGAGGTACGCTGACCCATGAAACGATCCACCAACACATTGGAGTTCCACACCTGTTTTGTGTAATGCAGGCATGAAAAAATAAAAGAGATGTTTTGAAATTATTCTCTGATTTAGTTCACGAATGACCTGCATGTGCACTGAGTACCACAGGCCTATAGCACACTTAAAGGTAGAGCCAGGATTGAACTTAGAGATGTTTCAGTCCAAGCAGACTGAGGCACAAAAAGAGGGGTGGTATAGATAGAATTTTGATAAAATGTTTATTATCATGAATATAAATATACCACACGCACACACACATCACACACACTCTCACACAGCACGCACACGCACACGCACACACACACACACACAATCACACACACATCACACACACTCTCACACAGCACGCACACGCACACACACACACACACACACACACACACACCTCAACAGTAACCTCGGCACTGCTGGGATTACTGATAAAGAATTGAACTTTGGAATTGAAACTCGGATTCAGTGTGTTCTTCTTGACAGGAGTGACTGCCTTCTGTCGACCACACTTCACAACACAGTAAGGATCAGCACCTGGGAGTAGAGTAGAAATAATTTCAATCCCAAAATCACAATTATTAACAAAGTACTCAAAGTTTCTGTTGTGTGACTTGCAGCTTGGCTAGCCTTGGAGGCTAGTGACTCAAGTGTAGAAATGTAGCTTTGTATTGCTATGAAAATCAGTTTTACCACAAAGTTATAGACTGGACACATAATTTTGCTGTAACACAGTTGCTGATTTAGCGTTTGTGATAGCTATTCAGTATTGTATAGTTAGTATTGGTACATGATCCTAAACAATTCATTGGAAAAAATATTGAGATCTGTAGCTGGAATTTGAACCCAGGTCTTTCAAACTCCAGTTTAATGCTCTTACCCATGAGCTCACATGCATAGGAGCAGAGAATAGTAGTATGACACTATGTATTGTACTACTATAATAATATTCATCAACACTAGTCAAATTCCGAACCAGTTACATCCATCGATCAGCAATGCAGTAAAGTTCGTAGCAAATGAATTATGGTGCGTGCATATCTCAGTCTATCACTCTAGCAATGTACATAATATTATAATATCTGTATGTATCTGTAAGGTTATACTAGAACTATCTTTATACCTGCTCCAATCATATCTTGTTTTTCAAGACTTTGTGCTGTGTCAAGATGAACAGTGACCACGGCTTGAGGTGCTCTAAAGCAGCAGCAACAGAGATAGCCTAGGATGCCTCTACCAGGAACGTCTTTCTTGAGATACCTGTGTGTGTGTGTGTGTGTGTGTGTGTGTGTGTGTGCATGTGTCTGTGAGCTAGGAGACATGCGTGCAAAAAAAGATCTATTATAATACATCAAATTTCTTCGAAAGCGACAAATAAAATTTATTTTCTCAGAAAATGGGCAAAAGTGACAGTTAATATAAAAACTAATTTTCTCAGAAAAGTGGGCGAGGCTGGTCTATGGTGTTATCAGGTTTCAGGACAATGAATGAAAACAATTCCACCCACTTTTTCCATGGAAACAGTCAACACTACCGATCGATCTAGAATGAATGCACTCACAACTGGCGCTACAAAGTCTCAGAATTTTCACTGCAAATAAATATTGTTTGGACTTCCATAAAAACAACAGACAGTTTTCTTCAGCCATGTGATCTACAGCATCACAGAAAATTTTGTCACTTGTACTTGATATTCACAAGCTACACATGTACTTATAGCTTCCAACAGGTGGACAAGCTAAGATCAAATTAGGAATTATTTTACAGGAATGATGGAATTCAATTTACCAGAGATCACAATGGCTCTAAGCACAATCAACTTATTCTCTGCTGTACCGTATAGTGGAAAAGTTTTAATGGAGTTTAACTTTCGCGGTTTTCACAGATCATGATCTATCCATGAAAGTTTTTATCTGCAAAATTCTCCCTAATGTATTAAACATAAGGTCTTTACACAGCTCATCCACAAAAGTTAAAATGTTTAACAAGAGACTTCTGCGAAAGTTAACTCCCGTGAAACTTTCCCACTATATATACGGTATTTACCACCCATTCAAGTTAAGAATATGTGATACAAAAAATTAACCCTTACTCTGCGCAAAAATTAACCCTTACTCTGCACAAAAAAATTAACTCTTACTCTGCATGGCTTTGTCTCTCAGAAAAGAGTCTCAGCAAAAATTCTCGCTCTTGTCCAGGGTCAAAGGTCGATGGTACGATAACGTATCGACCCATGTTCAGCGTGAACCTCTCAAAAACACTCCTCCTGTTAGTGAAGACAGTGGAGGCAACCTTGTCCTGTAGGACGTGGCAACGAACCTTGCGATTCTCTTCGACCTGAAACAATAGGACGAAAAAAGGTTCAAACTCTCAAGCATTATAAAAGTATGCATATATACCAGTACAAAAAGATTAGTAAATGAGTCTCTGTGGCATTTATAAAATGATCTAGGATGAGTAGTGCATGCAGTACTAAGTAATCTTGGGGTGGTAACAAAGCTATCAGTTTATAAAAGTACTGTACATGCCATTATAACTGGCACTAAAGCCCAAACTTTACGATTCTCTTCGACCTGAAACAACAGGACGAAAAAGTTAAACTTTCAAGCATAATTCATAATTATTCATTCCAAAAGGGCTCTTATGACTCAGTGTGTGGGGTTTAAAATTGACCTAGGATGGGAGTAGTCTCGTTCCTACGTAGATATTCGCGAAGGAGGAGCCTGGGAACAAGGCTAGAATGTGAGTACTTTTACTAGGGTCATAAGGCTCAGTGCTTAGTAAACTTGGGGTGGTACAAGCAAATCTATAAAAACACACTGTACATGCCATTAAAACTGGTATTAAAGCCCATGCACCTACCTTCATCACATGGAATCCTATGGTGAAGTTGGTCCCCATTCCTGGTTGATCAGCCCGGGTGGCTCCAGAACCTCCCCGGGTGGTCCTAAGTCCTTTCTGATCCCTGACGTCCTTCTGAGAGAGACTGAGCATGATCTCAGTGTCGTCACGAGGTACATTGAAGGCATACTGTGGAGTGCATGGGTGGGTGGGGGTTGTTGTCATGACTACTACAGTATAATTATATAAAAACGACATTTCCATGAACGTATATATACTGGCATGTAAGTTTGAAACTAGTGGATTTACCAACTGATGCATGCAGGCTCACATACTAACAACTTCAACAAAAGACATGCAGACCTACTGCCTATCAAAAAGCTTAAAGCATACACAGCTATTGTTTACAACGAACCATCTCTATAACCTTTCCCAGGACATATATAGCCACACAAGAAATATAGTCAGAACCAACTCAGATGACAAAAGCAACTAATATAGGCTCAAAAAACATCTTGTTTTATTTACTGTACACCAATTTAACACAGAAGGCAAAAATCTGACTTCTTTGGTATAACTATATACCCAAACCAAGAGCCTCTCTAAAAACACATGGGCTACAATTCTTAAATTCAAGTGGATATCCATCATCTCAATTCACCTGGGGGTTGTTCAGGAAGGTCTCCTTGTTGTTGACACACCCTCCTGCCGACCTCCCCTTCCACTCGCCATGGAACAGACTCTCGTGCCACGTCTTCTGCAGACTGAGCAGCTTCGTGTTTACCTGGCGACAAAGACTGACGTCGGTGAACCAGCGAGCCCAGTCGTGAAGCTCCATCCAAAATTCACCGTCGTCTTCGACTTTTAGACCTAGTTTGTCTCGTTCCTTCTTGGGTACCTTGTTCCACTGCTCAGAGCTGAATGAATGGAAGTTGAATGACATAATTATGATGTAGCCTCGTACCCAGGTCTACCTTATGCGGTTTATTCTTAAACACAGGGGTGCACGGCCTGGGAACAAGGCTAATTATGATGTACAATGAGCAATGAGGTGTAATCTTGTTATGAAAATGTATAGATCCAGAGCAGTAAGGAAGTACTGTATAGACATTAGAATTATTATGCGGTGATATGAGAATGATATACAGTACTTGGAAGCATCTTGTTACAAAAATGTTCAAATCAGGAGTACAGTTACTGACAATAGACTCAGTAGGGTATCGTTACATATTACTGTGCTAATTATTATAATGGTTCGAAACTAACCAACGTAAATTTATGCCTACATGGCTTCCAACTAAAGTCCATCTGCTTTGAGAATTTCGTCAGAAGTGAAATAATGAGCAATACTTTTTATATGGGGCAAAATAGCTAACTTTTGACTGGTATATAAGGCGTAGGAAGCTGNACTCAATGTCACCAATACTAAGTTGACAGCTGCCAGCCAACAAAAAGACCAGAGTCAGAGCGAAAAGGGAATTCATGATCATCTGAGTAGCTCAGAGTACGAGTCAAGATTGATTTGACCGCGTACCACGTACCGATCACGTGCTTTACCGTGCAATTCCGCAAATTCCCATAAGCCTGTTAATTAGAGAAATAAATTGAAGCGACGTACCAATTATGATTACCCCAGCACAAATTTGTCATGCAAAATCATGCATGTATATAGAGCCGCAATGATATCATAACTTGATCACATATATTTTATATATAATTATTATGCTGGGCTCTCCTGAAGAGTCATCGAGTGTCCCCTGATCATGAAACGTCTTTGAATTCCTTGCTTGGGCTTGCAATTGGGCCAGCTAGTTTCAAGTAATCACTGTATTCTGTTATTCCATCTCTCTTGAGAACCGAGTTTGACCAAATTCAAGAACCACATGTTTTATACAATACAATAATTATTCGCATATAGCTAAAGGGGCTCCATGGCCCACGAGACTAAACTTAGCGGCTAGATAAAGATGCAATGTAATGAATTTTAGTTTTAATTATATAATAATAGTCATGTAAAGGAGGCAATAATCACCGGCATATAAACTAACTGCAATCAGCTAATGATTAATAAAGAAGAATCAATGATCGAATCAGTTCTGATAATTAATTATATTCATATATCTGTGGATAACCTACATGTTCACAGTAGGTACTACTGTACTAGCTATAGGCACATACAGCCTGTCAGATTACACTAATTCTTGCATTTAGAGAGCTTGAGTCTTTTTAAGATGCTTGTATTGAAATGCTGTTTTCTTTGGCTGACGACCAGATGCCCAAATGACAATGGCTCCAATGGTTGCCACGGTGATTGTGAACACTGCTATAGCAACAGCGGAACTGACTCCAATGATCATGATGAGTTGATCATTATTATAGCAATGAGGGGATGGGTTAGCCTTGGGGTGAACATTTGCCACAAACAGCTATAAAATGGTATGTGTATGTTATAATGTGCTAATGATATAAGATTATGTGTACATGTCAGTGTATATATTGCAACTGAAAATCCTATTATGTCTCACAGCTGAGCAACTAAATAATTAAAATTAAATTATTTAATACAGTCCGGCAAAGCAACTAGCTGAGACCATCTTTAAACTATATATATCCACAAACATGCATGCTTTGCACTTGTGTTGCCAATAGATTATTACACAACGCTATGCAGCTCATGCATATGTTAACTCACATATTAGTTAAACTCTAGGACTCATAATTATATCACTGTTAAATTTTGCCATGTAAAAACAAAAGTAAAACAACATACTTTCACTAAAGTGTGCAAAGTGCCCTCCATGCAACTGAAAATTCACAAACCAAATTTTAACACATCAAACTGACCAAAATGCATCTCATGCAATTCAGTAGTATACGGTGACAGGCACTGACAGCACTACGTCTGCATTGTGGACTATTTTATTGGCACTTGTATGGTTGAGTTAATTGCAAACTACAACTTTAGTAGACCATATATAGTCCTTTGATCATGAACATATACTGCTCAGCACTTGTCAGCAGACATAATACATCATGGTGAGTAGTGAAGAGCTAATAGGGGAATTTGCTAAATGCATGCTTTTTATTGGGATGATGAGGCCACAGCTATATGCATTGGGTGTATGGGAAATATCTGATCAAGCCACACAATAGTGTGTCTTGCTAATTAATGTTACAGTACCGTGATGTGACTAAAATGCATGATAACCATGCAAGTTTAATATTAACTTATACATATATATATATTTCAGTAAGATATAATATGAGTCATCTTCGCCAACATAAGAAAACATAGGAACTTGCTCAGATTCATTAAGCATGGAAAACTGTATTTCTGTTTCCCTATAATTATTATTAGAATGCAAACATGCAGCTTACTATAATAAGTCTCAAGGACATTTTACGTATAGTCATGAGTTTTGTGGCATGAATACAGATCGGAAACTTGCCTTTTATACATGGATGCAAATTTATAGTGATAAAATTTTGAACTCGCCACTATTAATACAATAAAATTTAATCAACACTATACCGCATATATGTATAACGTCAATACCAGCTACCTACCAGCTATATCTACCAGCTATAGCCACGCTAGCGGCTATAGCCACGCTAGCCACGCCACCGGCTATAGCCACGCTAGCCACGCCACTGGCTATAGCCACGCTAGCCACGCTACCAGCCATAGCCATGCACGCTAGCCACGCTATCAGCTATAGCTACGCTAGCCACGCTACCAGCTATAGCCACGATAGCCACGCTACCAGCTATAGCCACGTTAACCCATACACTCCTGAGAACATCTGTCAAGGAGTGAGCAGGCCTACTAGTAAACTAAGTTCACCAGCGACAATCTCACTGGTTGTATTTTGGTCGGTGGTGGTAGGGCTGGGGTCAGTATTAATTAAGCATGCAAGGCTAAGGGAGAGTATACCCGAGGAGTATACTTATTTGCAGATGCAGCTATATGATTTAGTTCAGCGGCCTGCTTTCCTCGGGTATACATGGATGCTGGCTATACTGCATGTTGCTTATATAGCTGTATCATGCGGCTGGCATTATTTAGCTGCTGTATCATGCGGCTGGCATTTAGCTGCTGTATCATGCGGCTGGCATTATTTAGCTGCTGTATCATGTGGCTGGCATTATTTAGCTGCTGTATCATGCGGCTGGCATTTAGCTGCTGTCTCATGTGGCTGGCATTATTTAGCTGCTGTANTGAATTGCATGAGATGCATTTTGGTCAGTTTGATGTGTTAAAATTTGGTTTGTGAATTTTCAGTTGCATGGAGGGCACTTTGCACACTTTAGTGAAAGTATGTTGTTTTACTTTTGTTTTTACATGGCAAAATTTAACAGTGATATAATTATGAGTCCTAGAGTTTAACTAATATGTGAGTTAACATATGCATGAGCTGCATAGCGTTGTGTAATAATCTATTGGCAACACAAGTGCAAAGCATGCATGTTTGTGGATATATATAGTTTAAAGATGGTCTCAGCTAGTTGCTTTGCCGGACTGTATTAAATAATTTAATTTTAATTATTTAGTTGCTCAGCTGTGAGACATAATAGGATTTTCAGTTGCAATATATACACTGACATGTACACATAATCTTATATCATTAGCACATTATAACATACACATACCATTTTATAGCTGTTTGTGGCAAATGTTCACCCCAAGGCTAACCCATCCCCTCATTGCTATAATAATGATCAACTCATCATGATCATTGGAGTCAGTTCCGCTGTTGCTATAGCAGTGTTCACAATCACCGTGGCAACCATTGGAGCCATTGTCATTTGGGCATCTGGTCGTCAGCCAAAGAAAACAGCATTTCAATACAAGCATCTTAAAAAGACTCAAGCTCTCTAAATGCAAGAATTAGTGTAATCTGACAGGCTGTATGTGCCTATAGCTAGTACAGTAGTACCTACTGTGAACATGTAGGTTATCCACAGATATATGAATATAATTAATTATCAGAACTGATTCGATCATTGATTCTTCTTTATTAATCATTAGCTGATTGCAGTTAGTTTATATGCCGGTGATTATTGCCTCCTTTACATGACTATTATTATATAATTAAAACTAAAATTCATTACATTGCATCTTTATCTAGCCGCTAAGTTTAGTCTCGTGGGCCATGGAGCCCCTTTAGCTATATGCGAATAATTATTGTATTGTATAAAACATGTGGTTCTTGAATTTGGTCAAACTCGGTTCTCAAGAGAGATGGAATAACAGAATACAGTGATTACTTGAAACTAGCTGGCCCAATTGCAAGCCCAAGCAAGGAATTCAAAGACGTTTCATGATCAGGGGACACTCGATGACTCTTCAGGAGAGCCCAGCATAATAATTATATATAAAATATATGTGATCAAGTTATGATATCATTGCGGCTCTATATACATGCATGATTTTGCATGACAAATTTGTGCTGGGGTAATCATAATTGGTACGTCGCTTCAATTTATTTCTCTAATTAACAGGCTTATGGGAATTTGCGGAATTGCACGGTAAAGCACGTGATCGGTACGTGGTACGCGGTCAAATCAATCTTGACTCGTACTCTGAGCTACTCAGATGATCATGAATTCCCTTTTCGCTCTGACTCTGGTCTTTTTGTTGGCTGGCAGCTGTCAACTTAGTATTGGTGACATTGAGTGTATAAAACAGACGGGCTGTATATGTGAAACTCAAGACTTTACCATCGATATCAGCAAGGCTTTCCACTACCCGTAAGGTTTACTGTCGCTGTATGTGTACAGTGAGTATTTATGAGTATTGTGTTACTAACTGGAACGAGTAATAATACTGGCATTGTTTGGCTAGTGTTCCTGCGTACCGTTCTATACGTATTCATTGTACTGTTTTACTGTCAATGAATGTGATTAGCTACTTGTGCGGTGGGCATTTGAGTCAGTTTTGGTTTTGTCAATGTTTATAACCCCGGCTAACTTGAAGAGCTGGGAGGAGCCTGGGAACGAACGAGGCTACTTGAGCATTAAAGATAATCTATACTCAAGTTTGAACTAGCACTGGAGCTTTTAGATCTGACCGTGGATCTATCATGATATTATAATTACCACGGTCCATGACCTATACTTTTGATGAACTCAGTTGCTAGTTTGAATTGAAGACTGAGCTGCTACAATCTGGTTCTTGCCCATCACATTCTAGAAGCTTACTGACCTATGCTCTGAAGCATACCGTTCATTCATTCACGATCTTGAAGTGCTATACGGTTGTATGCAATTCAGTACAATGAAAGCACCTACGGTGCACAAGCCTCGGCGCACTTATATAGCCGGCACTAAACATACATGACATTAATTGTGTACAAAAGAAGACCCTGCATGCATGAGATGATATACATAATGCCTGACTTGCCCAATCATGCAGGTGCCCGGTCAGCAGGCTGATCTTGAATTCATGTACAATCGACAATGTTGGTACTGCAGGAGCTAGCTGTGGCCAGCCTTGTTGAAAAACTCGGTTTAGACTGACTGAAAATCAATTGAATAGTTAAACTCCACACACTATAGAATCTTCAGTACTGATTTCATATTCAACTTGATAGACGGTCCCAGCTAGGCATAGTTCACTGACAATGCACAGTGCACAATACAAAGTGCTATCTCATTAAGCTACTTACCTGGACAAGCATTAAGCCATCTGTTCAGTGAAACTGGCCCAGCACTCTACATTTATCACTCCATGCCTTGCCCCAAGCTCTACAATATACTGAATTTCTAGATAACGCGCACTACATGGGTATAATTGATGGGTGCGGTTTCAAAGCCTAAACGCTCAGAGATGCACTCATGTAAAATTAGCCATCAGCCCCTGTTTGCCATTCAAAAAAGCTAAGGAGGGGCCTGGGATTGAGTCTAATAATAATACGGTGTCTTAAACACTAATCAAGTTGAATTAATGGCCAGGGCATTGAATTTTAGACCAAAATGTACGATTATGGTGCAAACTTTTTAACTTGGCAAAACTATCCTGTAATGTATTAATGTATAGCACATTTCAAAATCTGACTCGGGTATGTGCTAGTTGTATATACTAAGAGAGGAAAATATCAAGACGAATATCACAAGAAACTTTGCTACCCTTCACCTCACTTTGTTTGGCAAACAGTATACCATGCATAATTGGAACTACATGTAAACCAGCTTACTATTTGTGGTCAGGTCATATGACAAGACTGTTTATCAACTTTTACAGATGACCTCTGTGCAACATAACTGCATGTATTCATAAAGGTTTCCCAGATGTGTTCACTTGTGATCCATTAAATTATAGTTTGGGGCATTTCAATTAATTCCATTTCAGTATTTATAATTGTAATGATGATTATTATTATAATATTATCTTTCTCCAGGAAAAATGTGTCCTATATTGTAAATGGAGCTGAAGTAGAGAAGCCTCGGACCTATTACATGTCATTTGACTGCAGTGGAAGTAACTGTGGTGAAAGACATATGGATGGCAAGACAGCTGTAAGTATAAGCCTGAATGTTGGCTTTACTATCGACCCTAACATTATATATATACATATATAATTATATAGTATGATTATAGCTATAAAATATATGATTCTATATGCACATTGTGTATGCGTCTTTGCCTGA
Source organism: Tethya wilhelma (assembly GCA_964030475.1). Taxonomy (NCBI): domain Eukaryota; kingdom Metazoa; phylum Porifera; class Demospongiae; order Tethyida; family Tethyidae; genus Tethya; species Tethya wilhelma. Next base: position 2,040,057 of record CAXIPT010000004.1, on the reverse strand, counting down.
ATGCAGCACAAGTGCCATGCACATAGCGGGAAATTTTCGTGGGGGGAAAATTTTTGCGAATTTCGCGGTTTGGCAGCTTTCCGCGAAAATTTTCCCCCACGAAATTTGTAAGGTATGTGGTCGACACGTAATGTTGCGCGTTGAGGCGCAATCCACGAAAATTTTCCCCGTGAATTTCTATTCAAGACGAAAATGCAAAAATTTTCCCGCTATACAGTATTAATTGCTGGGCTCAATAATGACACACATGCACACGCACACAGCTGTGTCAGTATGATCCGGCTCTTGATGCATACACTGACTGTGGTAATGATGGTGAAATTTTTTGGAGAGTCACAAGCAAATATAGTTTCTCAGTAACCTACTCTAAAGGAGACCCAACTTTTATTGGGAGATATAGGTAAGTGTTCAAACTCATGTGAGTGGCATACGTAACAGCTATCTATAAAGTGAATACTGTGACAGCTATAATTATAACCACACAATTATAATATAGCACCTGCCACTAGAGTTATACAGTAATTTGTAAAATATTATGGTTGAATATCATTTTTTGTGTTTTCATAGAGAAACAGAAATACAATTTACAGTGATGAATGGAACCAAGAAAGGAGTGTCACTCGATTTCCTTAAGGAGGATGACTCTTCAGCAAAGCTTGTAAAATATGTGAGTGGATGTGATTTTCAGTTATTACTGCTTTCAAAGTATTCTGTAAAAATTTCATTCAGGACCGCATGGTTGCCCATTGCCTATTCTATACGAGTGTTCATTCAAAAGTCATTGTTTACTATACAAGTAGTAAAAATTTCAAAAAAATAAGCAGTGTAGGAATGGGCAGTGCTGTAAAAAGTATTGGAACAAGGAATGGTCTCAATTTCGGCACATGACTACTTCATTTTCATTTTTGATCCCTCTGGCTATTATTAATTTAGCTAATTGTTGTAAATGGTTCAAGTTGAACATCCTATCGCATGATATAATTGTTCAAATTCTTGCTAATCTTATTACTTGGCTAAAAAGTGGAATAAAGTATAACAGTCAGGACTAGATTACTGGCCAAGACTTGGGCACAAAAAATGAAGTAGTCATGTGCCGAAATTGAGACCATTCCTTGTTCCAATACTTTTTACAGCACTGCCCATTCCTACACTGCTTATTTTTTTGAAATTTTTACTACTTGTTCATTCACTTTTTTCAACACTACAGTGAGGAGACCATCAGAGACTGGTTAGTCCCTACAAAAAGCTTGAGTTATCTGAGTAGCAGCTATTGTCTGCTAGAGCAGCTAATGCGCATGCGTATTAAATGCCATGTGGATAATCAATGACCTTTGAACTCTACCTACAAATGGCTACATTGAAGTACTGTACATGAATTTATACTCTCAGTTTCAAAGCTTTCTAGTTTTTATTTAGGCTTATTTGTGATATAAATGGAATGTACTACCTATGAAAAGGAGTTACTTTGTGCTGTCAAAGTTGGCTCAACACATTCTGGTTCTCTGGAAATGCTTTTCAAGTAAGTCAGTTAGAAAGTACGTACGTANACTCTAAAGGAGACCCAACTTTTATTGGGAGATATAGGTAAGTGTTCAAACTCATGTGAGTGGCATACGTAACAGCTATCTATAAAGTGAATACTGTGACAGCTATAATTATAACCACACAATTATAATATAGCACCTGCCACTAGAGTTATACAGTAATTTGTAAAATATTATGGTTGAATATCATTTTTTGTGTTTTCATAGAGAAACAGAAATACAATTTACAGTGATGAATGGAACCAAGAAAGGAGTGTCACTCGATTTCCTTAAGGAGGATGACTCTTCAGCAAAGCTTGTAAAATATGTGAGTGGATGTGATTTTCAGTTATTACTGCTTTCAAAGTATTCTGTAAAAATTTCATTCAGGACCGCATGGTTGCCCATTGCCTATTCTATACGAGTGTTCATTCAAAAGTCATTGTTTACTATACAAGTAGTAAAAATTTCAAAAAAATAAGCAGTGTAGGAATGGGCAGTGCTGTAAAAAGTATTGGAACAAGGAATGGTCTCAATTTCGGCACATGACTACTTCATTTTCATTTTTGATCCCTCTGGCTATTATTAATTTAGCTAATTGTTGTAAATGGTTCAAGTTGAACATCCTATCGCATGATATAATTGTTCAAATTCTTGCTAATCTTATTACTTGGCTAAAAAGTGGAATAAAGTATAACAGTCAGGACTAGATTACTGGCCAAGACTTGGGCACAAAAAATGAAGTAGTCATGTGCCGAAATTGAGACCATTCCTTGTTCCAATACTTTTTACAGCACTGCCCATTCCTACACTGCTTATTTTTTTGAAATTTTTACTACTTGTTCATTCACTTTTTCCAACACTACAGTGAGGAGACCATCAGAGACTGGTTAGTCCCTACAAAAAGCTTGAGTTATCTGAGTAGCAGCTATTGTCTGCTAGAGCAGCTAATGCGCATGCGTATTAAATGCCATGTGGATAATCAATGACCTTTGAACTCTACCTACAAATGGCTACATTGAAGTACTGTACATGAATTTATACTCTCAGTTTCAAAGCTTTCTAGTTTTTATTTAGGCTTATTTGTGATATAAATGGAATGTACTACCTATGAAAAGGAGTTACTTTGTGCTGTCAAAGTTGGCTCAACACATTCTGGTTCTCTGGAAATGCTTTTCAAGTAAGTCAGTTAGAAAGTACGTACGTACGTTAGGAGAACAAAAATGGCACTGTTGTGGCTTCCCACTAGCTCTTTCTACGAGTGCTGAGGAAAGTTTCTGTGAGTTTTAAGCCTTGCATGCCATTGGTAATCTGTTAGTTAGAGCCTCTGAGCAAGTTTGAAGGCTTAATTTTGTTTGACTAGATTTTTATGGTGACCAACATTTTGTATTGTGTCTATGGGACAGTCGGCCCATTCCTACTATACGTACTACCGTACGTATGATATGACTGTTCTATGCAGGTATTTCAAGCTAAAATAGCCAGCAGCTCCTCTCCTCCCTCCCCTCATTGCTATAACACTGATCAACTCATCATGATCATTGGAGTCAGTTCAGCTGTGGCTATAGCAGTGTTCACAATCACCATGGCAACCATTGGAGCCATTGTCATCTGGGTGTGTGGTAAAGGTGGGCGGCCAAAGAAGTCAACAATTCAGTACAAGCATCTCAAAAAATCTCAAGCTCTCTAACTAAGCTAAATAATGCAAGCTAGTGTAGTATGACTATATGCTGACTTCAATACTATAAACATGTAGTACTAACTAGGCCTATAGGACTCCGATCGTGACCGTCGAACAGCACAGTCAGATCAGTGATGCCGTAAATTACCAAAATTCCCTCATTGACTTTATTTTGTAAATTATTGTTAGCTGATCGCATGCAGTTTTGTAAGGATCAATGTTTTATTGCGTCTTTTTACATGATTTGTATATACATTCTCAATTTTGTCATTGCAACTGAATTCAATTTATTTCTCTAATTATGTGAATTAGCGCGGTAAAACACGTGACTCTGGGGGTCAAAGGTCATCATCCTGAAACTGCTCAGAAAAGTAAAGATGGATTCACTTTTCTCTCTGACTCTGGTCCTTATGTTGGCGAGCAGCTGTCAATTTAGTAATGGCGACACTAATTGTTTACACCAGACGGGCTGTAAATGTACAACTAAAGACTTTACCATCGATATCAGCAAGGCTTTCCACTACCCGTAAGGTTTACGTTGTGTGTGTGTGAGTTTTTATAAGTATTGTGTTACTGGAACGAGTATCATTGTTTCTGAGTAGAGCTAGTATTCCTACTGTACTATACATGTATTCATTGTCTACTCTAAATGTATTCAGTGTTTTGCTGTCAATGAATGCAATTTTGTGTGAGCATTTGAATCTTGTAAAGCCAGGTAAATTTTTTTTTTAGTTTCTCAGGCTTTTTCTTGCAAAAAACTATGCGGGTGGCGGGTTTTTATTTTTATTTAACGTAACCAGATGTCTAGTCTGGCTGGCCAGACTCTTCGCACGGGGAGAGAAGAGTCTGGAGACACCCGTATATACCGATTTGTAACAGATGTCCAAAATCTGGACATGACNAGTTTCTCAGGCTTTTTCTTGCAAAAAACTATGCGGGTGGCGGGTTTTTATTTTTATTTAACGTAACCAGATGTCTAGTCTGGCTGGCCAGACTAACCAGATGTCATGCCCATTTCCAATGGGTCAAGAGCGTGCTCAACTATTATCGTATATAAATCAGCAAAGGCAACGGTGCGTTAACAACTCTCCAGTCTCTGGCTAAAACGGTCCAGCTAGCGAACTGAAACACAATTCTCGATGATAGAAGCATCTCTGCTCTCGACTGAACTGAGAATGATCACAAAACCCCACAAAAGTTGCCATGTGCTGATCACGTGACGAAGAATGACGTATGAATTAATTAAAAATATAAAGCTTACATGTTCAAAAATAGGAAGCAGGCGGGCCTGAGAAACTAATAGTTTTTTTGTCTGGCCTAACAATTTTTTACTAAAGCGTAGTGTGCCTCAGTATAGGTAGGCTCTAGGATAATTTTTACAGAGAGTACCACCTACCTGGCAGCATTTCTAAACTTCCTGCATGGAAATTCTTCTTGTCTATGGCCTTCAAATGAGCTTTTGTCTCTGTTGATCATAAGGCTGGTTGAAAATATTTTCTTTTGCGTATCAATTGCGTAGTTACTTCAATTTTACCTCTGCAGCTTTCATTATGATGTGTTATACATAAAGGCAGGCTGGGCTAATTTTACGTGACGGGTAATTGCTGAACAATGGTACCGTACATTTTGCTGGGGTCTGGGGCCTGGATATACTGTATGCGATATCTTTTCAAGGCACTTGAAGCTAGTTACTATTGTTGGTGCTTCTTGCTCTATCATTGAAAAACCGGGAACCATTGTTTTAGTGCTTTTGCAGAATTACCCCGCCACCAAAATTCCTTACGAAATTTTCTTACCTTATGTAAAGTATAATTACCGTATTGCGTGTAATTTATGGCTGGCTTAAAATTTGGTGAATTCAGTTCCAAGTTCAATTTTGGAGGTGAAAAACATGCTCTAGTTACAAACAACGAACGTTGCGAGCTTTCAGACTGCAGTAGTAAGACAGTAGAGAGTCTTTTAGTGCTAAAAACTGCTAAAGCTGGCGCTACCTGCACGTAGTTTCTGTTTTTGAATTGGTAATGGTCGTCACGATTTGCCAATTTGCCAAATTTAATTCTCGCCAAGTTTACCCACTATACAGTATACTGCTCAATTTACCATACTCAAATATTTTATTTTACTTTCATCTGATACCACTTACCTAAAGTCCTTTAGAAAGTTATTCAATTTTTTCTACTAGCATTCTCAAACCAGATGGACTTCAGTCTCGTGCCCAGACCCCACCCTCGCACACGAGAAAATGGGGGTCTGGTACACTTCGAAGGATTTTTGGGTCTTGCTGAGTCAGCAAGTCATGATTTTGGCACACCAATCAGATCGAGAGCTTCCATATGACTTTATCATATCTCATTATTTCACTTCTGGCGGCATTCTCAAACCAGATGGACTTTAACCATTTACTGAATCAGTGATACAGTATTATGACCTGAGATGTAGCCACTGCCTTGAATTGTGTGCCTTTATAGTGTACATGTAGATCTAGATAGTAGGACAGACAGTTTCACCTATAGATAGCAGGACGGATAGCTTCGACTAGATAGCAGGACAGATATTTCACCTAGATAGTAGGACGGACAGTTTCACCCTTTAGATAGCAGGACTGATAGCTTCGCCTAGATAGCAGGACAGACGGTTTCACCTAAATAGCAGGACGAACCGTTTCACCTAGATAGCAGGATGGACAGTTTCACCTAAGTAAAGCTATCCAGTATATTTTCCTTTCACTAAGTGCTTTGTTTCAAAATGCAGATAAACAGTGTGACGTTTTCAATAACTATAGTGATTTTCACAAGTGTCCATGAAAATGACTAAAGTTTCAGGGATTTACCGTCAAGTTACTCTAATAACCCTTTATTTTCCTCAGAGAAAATCAATCCTATGTAGACAGCAGTAAAAAGAATTACTTCATGCAGTTTGACTGCAGTGGAACCAACTGTGGTGAAAAACATACAGATGGAAAGACAGCGGTGAGTATTCAATATACGTACTACTTTACGTATGATGAATTATGCATGTCCCTCGTAAGATATATCATATGCTCTAGCTATATAATTATAATTATGTACACACACACACACACACACACACACACACACACACACACACACACACACACACACACACACACACACACACACACACACACNCTTACAGTAAAATACACAGACTTATACATACACAATAAATAATAAGTAACTTCCTGTATATAAATCAGGGCTACTGAGCATGTGCATACTACACAACTACAATGATAGTGTTAATTTTATGCAAGTCACTACAGATGATCAAGAAGTATCAGCAGTCATTCCAACCCTCGGCCACTTCTGGTCATCTTGACCATAGCTTGGTGAGCTAAAGTCCATCTGGTATGATAATACCACCAGAATTGAAATAAAAGTATTCATACAACACGCTTCATATGGGACTAAATGTAGCTAAGTTTTGACTGGTAAGGTGTAGGAAGCTGGAAAAGCAATCAAAATAACAGGAGAACAAACACTTTCCAATGGTTCATGAAATTTTGAAATTGATTAAACGTTTTTTTTTTCTTCTGGCATTCTCAAATGAGATGGAAAAATGTACCTAATGGAAAGCCTTGTTCCCAGGCTCCCTACCTACCTTACATTTGTAAGGAAACGGGGAGCTTGGTCTCTAATCTCACGTGAGTGTATTAACTGATTTTGTATGATCAATTTTATATCCAATAAATTCTAATGGCAAAAAAAGTTTTTTGTCCCTAGCAGAGGCTCGGGAGGATCATATGGGTGGACAAGTCCTTTCCATAGTTTTAATTTCCAATTTTCAGTTTCTCACCAAATCTCTCTCTCTCTCTCTCTCTCTCTCTCTCTCTCTCTCGAAGCAGTGTTAAATTCGACAATTAAGATGATACAACTGATAGGCGTCATTGCGACTCTTGGAGGTCAGTTAATTGCTTGAGGATGTGTACTTTGATAATCTTGTTGTCTACTGATTTTATCATAAATTTAGAGCTTGCATAAAAAAGTTGCCGCCTCCAGTTAACCATGTGCAACTGGACAATTACAGACTTGGAACATAAACAGAGATTACTGAAGAACAGTAATCAAAGCACATAATATTATGAAGTGATTCTTAATTTTACAATTTCCGTATAAAATTAGTATTATTGTAGTTACAAGGTATACTAGATCAATAGGAAAATAATGAATAGCTAAAAGTGACCACTTACTACTACACACACACGCACACACACACAAACACACACACACACACACAAACACACACACACGCACACACACACACACACACACGCACGCACACACACACACACACACACACACACACACACGCACACACAATCATGTCTTTCAAATTTAGGCTTCTGTTCAACTGATGAAGGTCCTGCAAGGGCTGTGCTGTCAACAACACTGGGTGACAAACCTATACCTGGTTGAACTGCGTACACTGTGTGTACGGAGAGGAAGAATGTTGCCATGCACAGAGATCAAATGCCACTCACTTCCTTAGGTAGATGCATCATCATAATATGGTATGCAAAAGAAAGTTGTGTCCAACTGCGATTACCTTTACATGCATGACATGATGTGAACCAAGTTGTCAATGAGCGTGACACATTGTAGAGCATATTTAATAATTAAGTGACATGAATGAATTACACAAGTTGGATGCAAATGACCCCAAAATGTCCCATTGGTACATGTAGTTGAGGGTACTATACGGTTGATGTCAACTCCAAGTTATGTTTGTCTTAATTATTGTTTGATGGATTTAATGATTGTATTGAATCTTAATTTTCCATAATTATGTAGATGAGATTGTGAGAGTCTGTACTTACTCGGATTGCACTCCTGGGGTAAGTATGAATAACTAGCATATTAAAGTTGAAGTTATAGTAGGCTAAACTCTAACTTTGTTAGCTAAACCATAGTTTGAGATATTTTCGCATTGAAAATATTCCGTACATTAAAATTTCACGTGTTTAATTTTCGTACATGTGTAGCGCCAGCATTAATATTAGTAATGGGTCGTCAAAATTTTGAGTGTTTAATTTTCGCACAAGGCGATGCGTACGAAAATTTCCCCAATGCGAATATTAGTCAAATAACGGTACCTATAATTATTGTGGTGTTCTTTGTTGGTTGCCATGGCAGTGCCGTGGGGTTTGTATTGAATATAATAGTATAATTATGCAATATAGAAATCTACTCAATGATATAATTATATTATACATACCAAATCAACAGTGCATTTAAATCTATGTGACTCGTGCAATATCAACTCGATCCCATGCCCCGGTCCCTCCAGCTACCATAATGTCTCCATTGGGTAGAACTGCACAGGCAGGCATGGATCGTCCCTTTGGCATATTGTCAAGTTTGATCCACTTTGGGGTGTTAGGTTGATAGAGGTAAATTGATGAGCTGTCAGCACCACCACCAATTACTAGTAAAGCTTCCTGGAATACCAAGGTAGTTGATAAGGCTGATGGAGTGTCAGGCAAAGAGTTCCATCTGGACGATATTGATAGTGAACGGTTTATACTAGCTTCCCTAGCTGCTATGGCTTCAGAGATGATATCTTCAACACACACACTTATTACTGACTTGCAAGAACCTTGGTCGTTGAATCCACCACTGATAATCCAAGTATTTCCAATCATGGATGACGACATCTGATACCCTGCTACAGGAAGTGGAGATATATTGTGCCATTGTTTGGCTGATACATTCAGTAGTTCAACTCTTGAAAGTGGACCTTGTTCACCAAAACCACCAGCTACTAGTAGCCACTGGTTGTATGTGGTAACTGCTGGAGAGTTACAAGCAGTGTTCATTGGCGGTAGAGAGAAACTCCACATGCCTGATTTTTCTTCCCATTCCCCCAGTTTGTTAGTGTTTTTCCCAGTTATTACATCTTGTCCGCCAACAGCTACCAGTTGATTTTCTTTAATTGTAGCCAATCCAAAGTACTTATACTCATAATATTGAGGAAGTTGGCTCCATGAATCACTGTGAGGGCTGTAGATACAAACAGTTAGTTCTTCTTCGTCAGATGATGCCATCACTCCTCCAAAGTAGACATCTCCTTTCATCACCACTACACTTGGACCACCCCATACTCTAAATGGTATATCACTGCCCTGCCTCCATTTAAACTTGAGTGGAAGTTTTGGTTCTGATAGTGGTGTTTGCAGGTTTGATGTAGTCATTAATTTTTCCTCTGGACTTGTAGAGGACTAGTAGATAGGCTACTCGGTGGCAGTTTTGTTTTGAGCCCCGCCCACTTATTATGTAAGGGAATTTCCCTTTAATTTCCTTTCGCGGGGCAATGATAAGTGGCGGGAAAAGCAGTCTGATAATAGCTAGCTATCTTCTATAATAATATTATATCAAGAATTTGAATAGCTAAAGCAACTGATACTAAGAGAGGAGTATAGCAGTCTACCAAGTTGTATAATTATATATAGTGGTCATGCAGAGCTTCTCAAGGATTCAAATAGTTAACTGGTAAGTCAAGTTGACCGTGAGACAATATATAAATAATAAAATTTAATATTTGTGTACTAGCTGACCTGCTAGTACAGTGTGTCAGTTTTTAAATTTATACCTGACCATTCAATTAGTTTGATATTTAATAATGATCTTACAACTGAGCCTGGGTGTATACCCTTTGCTGGTGCTCTACGCACCGATATCCTAGATCCATAGGTTACAGCAACTATACTGCACTATGTTTGACAGGTATGTGTTTCATTTAATGATGCTACTCTATGACACAGCTTCTGAGCTTGAGCTAAAGGACGTTCAACATCACTGTCCTTTGAGAGTTGACTGCAACTGGCTGGCCCTAGGAGAGGGTGGTTAGGATCAACTATATAGACTGATGTGATTTTGATGGCATTCAGAGACTTGAGGTTCATTTGTAGTCTGAGTCTCGCTATATAGCCAAACTCTCCGCAAAAATGGGAGAACTGGTGAACAATGCATAGTAAACTCATTCTCATTACCAGAATTTGGTATTGCCCACAATCATGTTTTGCGGGTTGTAGATGACGTAATATAAACTGCATTGCAACTGCAGCTCAGTGGTCATCATAGAAACTTCTATCTGGTAGGATTTTGCTAGAACAAGAGCTAGGGGCTATAGAGCACCTTCCTTTGTAGCGAAGGTCCTCTCTATCCTTACCTACAAACTAAGTATGGAATGAGTCAATTTTATCACGCTGAGTCATGAAACAAAATAGTACTTTCACATACATCTCACTTGTTCGTCAAACATATGACCCGGCCATGTTTTGTTGTTGTGTAAGAATGCTCACATTGACTAAACTCTCAGAAAAAAATGAGAGAGAAGCTTAATCTACAACCCGCACCCACTTATGGAACATACTTAATTATGATTATTGCCAGATTCTGGTAATGAGCTTACTGCGATCTGATTGGGACACTCAAATTCCGTTCCCTGAGCCAAGAAATCTGTCATATTTCACCAGACCCCTTTTTCCCTCGCGCACGTGCGAGGGAGGGGTCTGGGCACGAGACTATTTCCCCATTGACTCCCATAAAAAAGTACCCCAAAATGGCGGATGAATGTATCCCAGCCCTGACGTCACGCTTCATTAACAGGCTAGCGAAATTCTTTTGCTTTACGTGAAAAGGGCTGATGCTAAAATGCAAATTCGCCAAATTTATACCTGCTCTTCGGTATGCAGTGAGAGTTTTGTTAAATCATAGCCCATGATAAATGCATGGTTGACCATAATTAAAGTGTGCACACAAATGCATAAATTGATCTCACAAGCATGCAATGCAGCATTGTTGTGCAGTACCTTTGATTTAATTCACATCACTAGCTTTTGCAAAGCCCATTTTAGACCCCAATAACATGCCAATGCACATATAAGGTACACATTGTACAAATCTTCACTTGTCGTGAGAAGTTTGAACATAACCTTGTGTTGTCAATTTCAAAAACTAAATTCTGGCATAATTTGTGCTGGTGTTTAGAAAATTAGCTCTATAGAAGCAAAAATTCCACTCATAAAGAGAATGTA
>CAXIPT010000004.1:2008003-2028549 GCA_964030475.1 Tethya wilhelma | reverse complement strand
ACACACACACACACACACACACACACACACACACACACACACACACACACACACACACATATACACATACACACACATACGCATCTCAATAACAGGATGGTTGTGCTTTTACTCTGTCTCCTTGCAAAGCTCTCTACAACAAGCGAGGTGGTAGTTACAAGTCCCTCAACTAGTTTGTATACAAGCAACACATCCACCTACATGAACTAGTGTATATGTACATGCAGTCGGCATGCAGCTATTGCTGGTATTTTCTATTCTAGTCTAGTACCTGTATCTTGCTGTTGGTATTGAGTTAATGTATTATGTTGTGAAAATTATTGTTTATCATGAGGAAAGACTGTACACATGATGTATCGATCGGACGTGGTCACGTGGTATGGTGTATTTCTGCGCATGCGCGCGTTATGACTTGCGCGAAGTAAGGCGTGGCAATTGGCAAATTCATCAACTGTCTATAGAGCTTCAATCCCAAGAAAGATATAGGATATTATACTGGTAAGGATTTCTATAATTTTCCTTGTAAATATATATGAATTTGATGATTTTATTCTATCACACACTATCATAGACACAAAATGACCAATCTTCAAATTTCATTGCTTGAAACAGCAACATCATTCTTATTGCTGCTCATCCACCTTCAGTGGGCTGTGTCTCAAATTCCTACTGTTTGTAGTGATGCCGAGAGTCTAGAGAACTTGAGATGTTGTCCCACCACTGCCGATGGTGTGTGTGGGAGTGATGGTGGGAGAGGGGAGTGTGTGGAGGTGGAGGTTGAGGGATATCGGACTGATACAACTGATGTCCGAGCAAACTGGCCCCATTACTATAGAGAGGTATACATAAATGAATACAATAAATCATTCACTAAATTGGACATGCAATGAAATATCCAATGAACTGCATGACTCACCGAAAGAAGAAATTAAGGTCTTGTGTGATGAAATTGTTTAAGCTGCAGGAGTACTCTTTCACATCTCTTTAGAAAAATTAATTGGCAAATTGCAGAAATAATATGAGCTATATAGCTAGTTAGACTAAGTCTAAAGAATAATAAAATTTGTAGCCAGGCACTCAGTATTGTATAATGGATAAATCTTGGCTTTTCTATTGTGTACAGTTCTGTCAATGCAATGGTAACTACTCCAGCTATGACTGCAGTAGATGTGCATTTGGTCACTTTGGTCCCAACTGTGACCAGTTTCAAGTGTTACCACGACGACCAGTTGCATCATATACTGATCAAGAATGGTCTAAATTTATCGATATCCTTCAAAACTCTCGTTGTTATGATTCAGGGTATCTTGCTGTCTTGGAAGAATCAGTACCTGGGAATTCGAGCCTTTATACTACAAATATATCTCTGTATGGGCTCTACACTTGGATGCATCATTATGCTGCTAAGGATAGCAATACTATTGGTGTGTGTGTATGTGTGTGTGTGTGTGTGTGTGTGTGTGTGTGTGTGTGTGGATTATGCCATCAGCCTTGTAACCATCAACATAGAATTACTGCACTTTGGTATTTGTCTACTGGCTTCATTACATGTCGAGTGTCTTTTATGTTATGCATAACACATGTATGCATATACATTAGTATAATGAAATTCTGATCATTCTACACTTGTAAATCAGCTATCTAAGTGGTTGTGTACAATCATCTATCCAACTAAATTTCCATTTCTACAGATGTCAGCAACAGACTAGACTATGCTCATGCTGCTCCTGGTTTTACCACTTGGCATCGTTTTCTCAACGTGTGGTTTGAATGGGAACTTCAGTACATGCTACAAAGTATGGGCGACCAGTACTATCACAGCTTTAGGATCCCCTATTGGGACTGGAGGCAGGAAATACAGAAATCTGATTCTGGACTGCGATCAGAAGATTTATTCTCAGAAAATCGGTATAAGACATTTCTTGTTTCTTACCGAGTTCTGAGTTAATTTTGAATTTGCACAAAACTTCACTTAATATGCAATTAGCTCTTTAATTAAATTTTCTCTCTCTCTCTCTCTCTCTCTCTCTCTCTCTCTCTCTCTCTCTCTCTCTCTCTCTCTCTCAGGAGCGTCATCATTGCAGTAATAGCCTACTTTGTCATTGGCATGATAGTGATGTACGCAGCCAAAGGAGCTCGTGGGGCAGAAATGATCCCCAACTACGATTTCTGGAAAGGCCTCCCAGGACTGCTCAAGGTGAAATGTAGTGATAAATTTCAAGTATTGTGTATAATGATTTATTATAAGCTGAATATGCAGTAGTTTAGAGTCAGCAATGAAACTGTCATAATAATTGGCCCACAATAATGACAATGCTACTCTAAATTTGCTGCTTAAGTGCTTTTTTCTTTTGTAATCTATATCCTTGTTTCAGCCAAGTTTTATTTTTACGATCACACACACCTACATGTCGTGTTCTCTAGGATGGACTCTGTTTTACCATCACTCCTTGCAAATACTGCTACGAGAAACGCCATGGATCGTACAAATCCATTCAGTAGAGAGACAACAAGTAAACAATGCTTTCTTTCTGTTGTTGGTACTTTTTTTAAGATTGTATGATATGTGTGAGTGTGTATCAATGTGTGAATTTTACAATCAGGTATATATGTTTTGTGTTGACTTATAGCCTGCTATATATAGCACTAAAGGTACTACTATAGCTTTTTTGTTTTATGCACAGTTTACTTTTTATTTTTGTACAATAACCCATTGTCTGTGAATGTGAGTATGTGTATGCACATGCAAATCCTTTATTGACAGCTGAAAACCAGTTTTTCGAGTTTTCAAACATACCTTCTTTGCACTGACTGACTCTCTTGAAGTGTATGTTGACTGGTAAAGGTCGTCAAACCAATAAAGCTTAAACCTTTAACATACAAGTGGGCGTGTACAAAGAACTTTTGCCGATCTATGCAAACCCAGCACCTCCCACTTTTTGGTCATGTGTCCATACCAGTAGTAGATCTCACACACAGTCTCTAAAACTAAGATGCTTTTCAATAGTAGATTTGTAAGCTTTTTAGCAGCTCTGCTGGTCATTTTGCTAGGCAGTAGTAGCTGTGTCTCAGCACAGACTTGTGATAGTGCCACTGGCTGCACTTGTCTTGGAGGACCAGGAACTGCAAACAATTTCACTGGGATTGACTTCAGCAAGGCTTTTGACTACCCGTAAGTTGATCAGTTTAATTATCTCTGTTTGTATCATACTCTCTATGACTGTGTTGTGTATGGTATGAATAGTGATCTATGATTTACAGTCGAGCTCTGATAAAATCAGAGTTGGCAAACTAGCTTAAAATATTACTCCTCATATTTGCTACAATCAAAGGTTATCCGTTTATATGAATGAGGCTTTAGCTCTTAATTGAAATCCACCAGATCTAGAGAGTGCTAGATTTTATGTTCTCAGTGATGAATTATATATTGCAGGTTACAAATCTTGGATGGAATTGATGATGATGACTTTTACTTTGTCTACTATCCATGTGGTGGGGTAGCTTGTGGTGATAGTGAGGATGATCAGAACACTGCCGTGAGTTGTGTGTGTGTGTGTGTGTGTGTGTGTGTGTGTGCGTGTATGTGCGTGTGTGTGTGTATAACTAAAACTAGTTTTGCAAAGGTTACATCATAATAGTCTCTAAACAAACACACACACTTTCTATTCACTATCGTTTTCCAGATGTGTCTGTTTGCAGCTAACGACACTTACCCTGTACCTACCAACTGCGGTAAAGCTACGGATGTATCATGGTCGTTTTCTGCCACCGATCCAAATAGATTTACCATTGAATATGAGAATGGTGATCCAACAGAGCCATTAGGATATGACAGGTGAGGGCTTCTGGTTTTAAACTTGAGGACGATCTTAATCTTGATCTTCAAGATAGGGACACTGTTAGTGTATTATAAACCTCTTTATTATAATTATTATTATTATTATTATTATTATTATTATTATTATTATTTATTATTATTATCTCGAAATACACGCCACAATAGGCGCAAAGGGGACAAACAAACACACAGATAAACACCATGTCATGCATCAAGCACCAAACAAAAATTTAGAAAGTAAAAAGCTTAAGACTTTAACCGAGATCTAGTTCTGTGTGCAACCGGAATCCANAACAGTAAAATAAAATATGTAAGTTATTTGTTCGGTGACATGTAGCCTTATTTTCAAACTAGTGATATGTAACCCTCATATTAACTGCTAAAAATACACCAAGAGAAGGTTAATTTCTATTATACATTTCATGTGAGTGGTTTTTACTATGGAGTTTTTTTTTGTTTGTTTGTTTTTTTTTTTTTTTTTTTTTGTTTTTTTTGTGGGGAAGCAATTTTCACAAATTTTGCTTAAGGCGAGGAGTTCACATACACTGTGTTGTGTAACAATACTTTTGATCAGCGATGCAGCAATGCAACACAACGTCAACACAGACTTTAGAAAATAGTTGTTCTCTAAGTATTGCCTTGCTGCATTTTGCACGTGAATTCTTTTAAAGTACGTGATGCAACACAATGCAATAGGAAGTTATTTGAACTCACCTTTACAATCCTCAAAGACTGCTGTGTAGTACTATGGCAATAGTTAGCAAGACAGTTCGTGAAAATTAAATTTACAAAAACTTATCGTCAGCAAATCTGCAAATTTACTTGTTTCCCTTGAAAAGTAAAATACACTATACAGAGTATTTTACACACATGCGAATGTAGTGGAGAAACCGTACAAAGTGTCTATATTGGTTAATGTCATATTTACTTGACTTTAAGCTTTGTCAATAAATATGATGCTCCTTCGAAAATTCTACATCTCATAGTGGTATACCACTGTACATGTACCGTAGATCTTCTAAAAAT
Source organism: Tethya wilhelma (assembly GCA_964030475.1). Classification (NCBI taxonomy): domain Eukaryota; kingdom Metazoa; phylum Porifera; class Demospongiae; order Tethyida; family Tethyidae; genus Tethya; species Tethya wilhelma. Next base: position 2,023,685 of record CAXIPT010000004.1, on the reverse strand, counting down.
TCGTCACCTCTTATTATTCGGCACCCTTTACCAGATTTATTGAATTTACCTCTAATTTTTCGGCAAAGGTCGTCATGTGTATATATACTAACATATGCAATTGAGCATGCGCACGTGGCACATGCGATGAATAATCTCTAAAAATTCGGCAAAGCTCGAACGTATTTAATTTTTTTGCGCCGAATTTTTAGAAGATTTACGGTACATCTATTCTGCATATGTCTATAGATTTTCACTGCTAGTATTGAAGCTCATGGTGTTGGTGGGGGAAGTGCTGGAGTGGCTGCTGGGATCATTGGCATAGTGCTGATAGTGCTGTAAGTTGAACCATCTATTAAACTAATGTCCATGATTATGTGTAGGCCTTGAGATCTGATTTGGAACATAAATGTGTGTATGTGAATATTGTCTAGTCCAATGCCCGTTGAGTTCTAGAAGCTCAGTGCTATAAATCATTTTATTTTTTATTCATGCCAATTATCTGTTCAAAATGGTCTTTTACCCTACAATACTGTGAGAATTAAGCTTTAATTTCTTTTTTTTTCCCGCACACACACACACACACACACACACACACACACACACACACACACCTCCAGCATCCTGGTTGGTATAGTCTCCTACTTCATCATTGGAGCTGTTGTCATGTACACAGTGAAGGGGGCACGTGGAGCTGAAGTCATCCCTAACTATGTCTTCTGGAAGAGCCTGCCAGGTCTCATCAAGGTATGTGTGCCATCTTAGCTGGCTCTTCATTTCACCCCTTTCTCTCTCTCTCTCTCTCTCTCTCTCTCTCTCTCTCTCTCTCTCCATGCTAGGATGGATGCTGTCTGACTATCTCTCCTTGTGTGAGTCTCTACGAGAAGAAGTCTGGAGGAGGGTACCAATCACTCTAATTAGAGCACACCGTGTGTTTCTATTTAAAGCACACCCATGTGTTTTATGTGGAACACTTCTAAAAGAATCATTATTCAAGCCTCTTATTCACGTTTTGAAAGTACACACACATACACACACATATACACACACAAGTGTAAGTAAACTTTTATTGTTTATAAATAACTATGATGCTAGCCTATGTTGTTGTATGCAATGATATGCTGCTTTTTTGATGATACTTTTCAAGAGTGTAGGTGTATTGTACATGTGGCCTAGTCCATGTGGTAAAGTTATATGTGTAAAAGTTCTAAAGGTGTGTAAATACGAACATGTATAATATTGTCAAATTGTCCAAGGACTGCTATACATGTTTTAAAAAGTACCCTATTTTGTAGTATGGCATTCTTTCTTTGTTGTTTTGACTTCCTTTATGTGTCCAGGTGTTTGTTTAGATATTGAATTGCGGATTCTATTTGCGCATGCGCACTAGACTACATTTTCGGCTCTCTAACGACCCGTACCACTAAGGGCGCATTCTACACTTTTCCGCTCTGCAAAGTGAACTAAACTGTCTCCAATCTCAGCACGGACCTGATTAGCAATGGCCAAGACTCTGTTTCTATTTGGCGCTCTTCTACTAATTGCACTATCGGCTCAGCACGTCTCGGCACAGACGCAATTGGAGTGTACGAAGTCAACGGGATGCCGATGTGAGACGGCCAACTTCACGATCGATTTTAGCGGCGTGTTCAAGAAGCCGTAAGTTATCTATTGAATGTACAATTAGCTGGATATGTATATGACCAAATCAGTATAGATTTATGCTTGATGCTTGCAATAGTGTCTGTGTGTGCGTTTAGTCACTCAATCTTTTAATGCATTCTGAAAAAAAAATTTATTGTTTACTGACATTAGACTGCATAGCAAACAGGTTGATCAGTATCTGGCCAGAGTAGTTCTGTGAGCAGACAATGTGTTCTTTCATCATCCAGCCATGAATTTAAATCCTATACAACCTGATTGAGTGAATGGTTTAACGGAGCATGCATGCTATTGGCTAGTCTGGAGGAGCCAGACTCTTATACACACTTGCCACTGTCGCCAGACTATAACTACTCGCTACGCTATACAGTGTTGCCTCAGTAAACTCTCAATAAAGTATGGGTTGGATCACATGCAGTTTATATTAATTATTGTAAAAGTCCTTCCAACTAGAATTATACACTAGGCCTTACCAACAATATCACAATGTGATATTTGAAGAGATTTTCATGTTGTTAAATGCATTGTTTAATTTCCCATTGTTCCCTGTACCCTGTGAGTGTGTATGTGTGTGTCACATGATAGGATAATACTTGTGTAGTTTTGGAGTACCTTGTTCTAATATGGCACGGTCGAAACAACCATGGATAATATAGTTACTCTATTATCCATGACTGAATAACAATCAGAGTGTGGTTTATTATGAATGTTTGCAAGAGTTTGTGTCTGAGAATTTTGTGGTTTACAGTTGAGCCTCGCTATTCTAGCCAGGCTTGGGACCTAGCTGAGAAAGTAGTTGTATTAGTGAGGTGGCTGGATTTCAGGGAAGCCTCTTTCTATTGTAGTCATACTTTGACAGTCAATCTGTTCTAAGGACATTGGCTGCTTTAGTAAGGTGGCCGCATTTCAGAGGCTTGGAATAGCAAGGTTCCACTGTATTATGAATGTTTGCAAGAGTTTTGTGTTTAAGAATTTCAACCATCAAGCTACAGTCTCCTTTAGTACTACGCAGTGTTTACACCGATTCATGCATGACATGTCATAATCTCCAATTGAATGGCGTGATATGATTATGGTGCATTTTTGAACAGATTCTTTCTTTCTAGGTCAAGCCTCTGAATGTATTATGCATTTTGTATACCCGCTGCCTACTAAACAGAATTAACAAGAAGGGAAAGCAAAAGTTTTTGTGTTTTTGTTCAAACTAGTGGTTTTCTTCTTCGGACTACTAGTTATTTTGTGTACGGTATAATTATTATGCTTTTGTGCATTAACTCTTGTAGGATGAATTTCTCCGATGAGAATGGGAAGTATTACTACATCTTGTCTCCTTGTGAGCCAGTAGCCTGTGGAGAGGAGGACAGTGTCCCTACTGCTGCTGTGAGAGCTTCTTATTTACACTCATGAATTCATTCTTTACTCGTGCTACATGTGCCTCATTTTGACATGTGCCTCTATTTTGCTCACTATAATTATTGTCTTTTGCGTGCTTACTGCATGTGGTGTGTACAAGCATGTATCACGTCACATGTGCATTCACGCACGCGCGCACACAAACACACACACACACAGCTCTGTCAGTATGACATCAAACAGGAGGTGAGCTCCAACTGTGGCAAGGTGGAGGAGAACCAGTGGATCATCAGCACTGAGGACAGCTTCACTGTCATGTACACTGGAGGAGACCAGGCTGATAAGGGGCGGGAAAGGTACTGCAGCTCTGGACTATTATAAATGAGAGTGGTGCTGAATTTATACACTATAGAGTATAGTTTGGCAGCAGTAGTTGAAGCCGAGATACAAACCTTCTTAAATTAAGAATGCCTCCATGGATTGTGTAGGAATGTCATTGAATTTAGTATACCATTACAATCAGTTTGATAAGACGAAAGCTTAAAGATATGTATACCTAACTTGTTAACTATTCTGCAATCTAGTTGTGCTAAGGTTCTTCATACTTTCTTAACACTGCGTTACCACTTATGTATGTGCATGTGTGTGTGTGTGTGTGTGTGTGTGTGTGTATGTGTGTGTGCGTGTGTGCATGTGTGTGTGTGTGTGTGTGTGTGCGTGTGTGTGTGTGCGTGTGTGTGTGTATGTGTTTAGGTTTTGCAAAGGTTACATCATAATAGTCTCTAAACAAACACACACACACACACACACACTTTCTATTCACTATCGTTTTCCAGATGTGTCTGTTTGCAGCTAACGACACTTACCCTGTACCTACCAACTGCGGTAAAGCTACGGATGTAACATGGTCGTTTTCTGCCACCGATCCAAATAGGTTTACCGTTGAATATCGGGATGGTGACAGGACAGAGCCATCAGGATTTGAGAGGTGAGGGCTTCTGTTATAAACTTGACGATGGTCTTAATCTTGATTTGCAAGATAGGGACACTGTATTATAATAAACCTCTTTACAAAGGACGATTCTTGGTTTCCAATTCCCTATATACTGTACCATAGTTATACTATAAATTATTTGCAAAATTTGTTTGGTAATTCTATTGCACACTCACACACATACCTAGGCGAACCGCTATTGATGTGACCATCGACAGTGAAACTCGTAAAAGTTCAATCCAGTTTGTCGGCCAATTCAGTGACATAGGTCAAAGTATTTTATTCTATGTAAGTTAACAAAGCTAAAAATTATTATTAGCTGCTGTATGTATACCGTAGATTAGGAAATTTTCGTCGGTAAAATGTTTCACCTGTTAAATTTTCGTGTAGTTTAATTTTCATTGTTGTGGATAATCCGGTAAAGATCGCCATACAAAATAAATTTTTGCCGAGTTTAATTTTCATCAGTAAGGTTGTCGACAAAAATTCCCAAATCTACAGTATACTGTGCACAATCAAAATACCGTAGTTTGAGATATTTTCGCATTGAAAATATTCCGTACGTTAAAATTTCACGTGTTTAATTTTCATACATGCGTAGCGCCCACATTAATATTGGTAATGGGTCGTCAAAATTTTGAGTGTTTAATTTTCGCACACGGCGACGTGTACGAAAATTTCCCGAATGCGAATATTAGTCAAATTACGGTACGTTGATTTACTAAGTTTCTTGTGAATTGATTAATTTTTGTTGCATATCTTTCTGTGTGTGTGTGTGTGTGTGTGTGTGTGTGTGTGTGTNTGTGTGTGTGTGTGTGTGTGTGTGTGTGTGTGTGTGTGTGTGTGTGTGTTTGTGTGTGTGTGTGTGTGTGTGTGTGTTTGTGTGTGTGTGTCTAGAATTTCCGAATGACGCTCACTCCAAGGGCTGCAAGTGGTCGGTCTGATCAAAAAGGGAGTACAGTTAATCTATCAGGACTAGTAGGGATCATTCTGATGTTGCTGTAAGTTGGATAAAGCCTACTAATAATGCATATGTGTATAATTTATCAATCCAGGCATTTTGTGTGCCACTTGGTATAACAGTTACTTACTGTTTTGCAAGCTTCAAAATCTAAATTGAGTCAACGTGCCAATACTTCCTTTCTTTTTCTTCTTTCTCAGATTTGTCGCTGGCTTTTTGATCTATCTTGGAATCGGTATGGCCTACAATTACAAAGTCAAAGGTGCAAAAGGAGCAGAGATTATTCCAAACCTTGCCTTCTGGAAAGAACTACCAAATCTCATTTGGGTACGTGCATATAGTGAATGTGACAAAAATGCACTGAGTAGCACATTTATCACCAGACTGAGATAGCTATTTTGTGAGGAAAATTTAATATCTATTTGTTTATATGGCCCTTGTGCATTGTTACAGGATGGCTGTCTCTTCACTGTATCACCCTGTGTAAAGCAAAAGGGCTCCAATCGATATGAACGACAGTCTTTGCTCCGCTCTTCAGCAAAGTAAAGAGCACGAGAGACAACTAGAGTGACAAATGAGAATAATGTAACAATTGTTGTATGGTATAGTTTCTTGGTTCTTGATTTGGTTTTGTGTTTTTGTGTTTCAACTAGTAAATTTGGTAAAAGGTCATCAAGTTTGTATGCTTAACATTAATCATTGCGCGCAAGTTGAACACGCGAAAAGCACGTGATTTTGCAATTTGCAAAACCTGAGTGTTACAGATCCTCCCCCTTCAAACTGCAAATCAATGGCGAAGTACCAGTGGACTATTTTTCTATTCTTGGTAGCAATCTTTCTCTTGGCCGCGACTACTCCTAGCGCGGCACAAGCGCTAACATGCTCTACGTATACTGGGTGTACGTGTGAGATCAGCAACACCACGGATATAAACTTCAAGAAACTGTTTAAGAAAAGGTAAGTTACACCCATTCATGGTTATTGTACGTTTGCATCGATTTTCAGTATATAGAGAAACGGTTCTTGATTTGCACTCATACTACATGATTATATTGTTAAAGTAGCTATGAACACGATCGACTTCCTTAATTTTATCATTTTTCTCCCACTCAATGTGATAGAATTCAAGTTCAAGATCCTACTGAAGAAAAGTACTACTATGTCTTATCTCTGTGTGAGCCAATATCGTGTACCAATGGGAAAGATGATGTAGTCTCTGCTGTAAGTTACATTATTGATTTTCATGGCTATTATACAACAGATTGAATATTAAGTTGTATAGTGGTTTGTAGATTTATGACATTTTCAAAGCTTAAATTTGATAAAGATTTGTCACAATTTTTGATGTCCATGTTAAATCTCTGCTTTCAAATCTATACATAATGTCATAAATCAGGCTCAAAAGTCTACTATAGTAATATTATAGTCTATGACAAATTTACCTGTTTTACTAATAATCCTTTTATAACTCTAGCTAAATAAAATTAATGATCAAGCTACTTGTTGTTCAATCTTCATTATGTTTAATATGATAAAGGTGTGCCAGTTCAATAACAATAAGACAGACCTTGAACCAACCAGTCTCGGTGCGGTAGAATCTGTCAAATGGACCCTCAATGATGAGAATGACTTTACTTTGCTATTTAGTGGAGGTGACAAGGCACAACCAGAGAATTATGATAGGTACCAATATTCATGATTATAATTAAGATTTAAACTAAATGTACAGTAAATAATATTTTAGTACAAAGCAAGTTGAACAGGCTTGACCAATTAAGACTGTTTTATTAGTAATAACAATATAATTTGGCTTACAGGACAGCCACATTTGCTATTACAATCGATAAAACGGTAAAGAAGACAGACATTTCTTTTGTTCAAGAAGAGACCGATGACAAGGGGAAAGTTTACAACTATGTAAGAAGCTACTAGTGCATGCCTTGTATCCAAGTTAATTATCTCCTTTGACCTTACACTAACGCCAAATTAAGGGGAAAGTCTGGGTATGTACGAGACTAACTTAGTGCTCATAATTATTATTAATAAGCACGATGTGGACTATATTTATTTACTTAACTGCATGCATAAAAGCCACTGACTTGTTGTTTTATGTGTTTATTTTGTGTGCAGAAATTTGCTATGACACTCACAGAGAGAGATGCTTTTGGTGGAGGAGGAAGTAGTGGTGCTAAAGATCTCCCTATTGGATATGTGGGACTCACACTAATCATAGTGTAAGTACTTTGAATTCAGAACACACACACACACACACACACACATNATTCTGAATGGACTGTAATGGTATAATTATTAATAAGGATAATTTTCAGGCCCATATCCAAAATTTGGGGGTGTGGTCACATTTCCTGTTTGTTCAGCTGCCTGTTTTAACAGAGGTTGTTTACATTTTTGTTAGGCACATTAAATGCTAATACTAGTTAAGAGCCAAGACTATGTCAGAGTAAAGATAACTGTTAGTAGTTACTTTGACTCTGATTGTAATGATTATCTTGAAACTATCAGTGTGTAGGAAGCAAAATTACATCAATTATACAACCAAAATTGTTAAGCACATTATTTGCACACACCTTTGAGTTAAGAAATCAGACTTGGCTAACACAGTGGAAAGTTATGGAATTTTAGTTGTAACTATAAACCTTATGCTTTAAGCTTCACATTGGCAGATGAAACAAGCTTCTTTGCAACTCTTTCCATCTTCATCAATTCTTATGATGTCATCAGTCCACGTGATTACTTTGAATGATGTCACTAGCCACAAAAGTTCAAAGTCCAAAGCTAGGACCTAAGCGCGTGAGTGTAAACATGCGTGTGCTAAATGGATGGCAGCTGACTTTCTTTGGTGTGGTATGGTTCTAGTTGCTGCAGTAGTATTCATCACTAAACCTCAACACAGTAGCAAACTACACTCCCATATACTATGAAAACAGTGCCTTGGTAACATATGCCTCAATTCGCGTGCGTGCATACAGTTATTACATAATTACGTAAATTCATCAGCTGTGATGTCACAATGTGGAGTACTAAGTAATGGAAGCATACTGGTTTTCATAAACTCTAATAAATGTGAGTACTTTTATAATTTAAATCATGCTAACTCTTTTTTTGTATGTTTTTCAAGATAACAACTAGTTCTAAGCAAAAAAATATGAAAACTAACAATATTGCTCTCAGCACGGTAATAATTTATAGAGTGAGATTGGTCCGAGAAATGCGTGAGAGTTGGCCTAAATATGTGTGTGTGTGTGTGTGTGTGTGTGTGTATCTGTGTGTGTGTGTGTGTGTGTTTGTGTGTGTGTGTGTGTGTGTGTGTGTGTGTGCATACATATAACATAACTACTCAGTAAAGTTAAGGCAGCCTATCCTCATTAAGAAAAAAATTATTCGTCAGTGTTCCAAAGTAAAGCTCAGATGGACATCAAAATGCATGTGAAGATAGTTTGAAACTATCAGAACATGCATCTCCGAGAACGGAAGTCATGTGACGAATACGACCTAAATATTAATAATCTTATGAATAATTAATTATGTGGTTATGAATTAAGGTTGCTATGGCAACCAAATTTTGTCACCTAAATTGTCTCATCATGGACCAACATAATTTGGGCGGAAATCATGTCCACAATATATGCGCATAAAGATATTCTACATTTTCTATTTAATGCACAACAAGATTTGATGTGCTTTATATAGAAAGTAGAGCATATCTTTATGTGCATATATTGTGAACATGCATTCTGCCCAAATTATGTTAGCTGTAAAAAAAGAGCCAAAGTACGGAAGATTCTAATCCCTGAATACGCTAAAAAATTTTAGCGTCTTAGGCTTTTTTTGTAGGTAGGCAAAAACGCTTACAAAAGCAATGCTATGGCTATATAGCCTAACTATCCCTGTACCTACGTAGCAACTTTGTAGCTTGTCCCTTGAAAGGCTGTAGAGAAAACGTCCATCTAAACATCACTATCATGATTGCATCGATCGTGACCTCTAGTCGTTTAGCTACTGCTACAGCCACACCCCTTTAAGAGTTGCAACTCAAACTTTGTATTTTAGTAGGGAGGTAATTTACCTATTCAAGCAGGAAGTTCAGAGTTCAATGCTAAGACGCTTTGTCTAAACAATAGTGCTAAAGGTCATTGTACGCAAAAGTGCGTATTTCGCGTTTAAAAATTGAATTTTAGTACGCACAAGTACGTACTTCGCGGATAATCGATAAGTAATATATGCAAAAAACATTAGAAATGTAATGTAAACATAGGAATGGCCAAATGGTAAAAAAGTGAGCAAACAAGATAGAAATGGTTGTCAGATTGAGCGAGTTCATTTCACTGTGTCACCTATATATGTTCATATCCCTAGCTCAATGATGAACTCGCATCTGACAACCATTTCTATCTTGTTTGCTCACTTTTTTACGATTTGGCCATTCCTATGTTTACATTACATTTCTAATGTTTTTTGTACTTGTTTGTTGTATTTTTTTTTTGAATAATTATTTATAATACCAGTCAAATTTAGTCGTTAGCCTGAGCAGAGAACTTGCAATGCCAACACTGAACCTAGTCTCACGCCTGGCCAGACTACACTGAACTTGTGACCCTACAGTACTGAGTCATGCCTTTCAGACAGCTGAAACTCTGAAATCCCAAGCTGAATGTGATTTATGTCAATTATATGTGTGTCTTGTTAGCTTCCCGACTGAAGAACTGAACACAGAGGAAGACAGAACTTGGGGCACTGCATGTTTGCAATAGATTCCAAATAACGCGCACTTGGATATGGAAAGGGTCGTTAAGCTAGCTTATGAATAATGCATGAGTTTAGAAAATAATGGCCGCCATATGGAGAAGGCGCTTTTCGCCTTGTATCTAGCGACTCAATGAGAGACACAAAAAACCGATGGCAAAAGCGATTGAAGACAAAGAAACCAAGTTTGTTCGTTCAAGAATCAGCTTCTAAAAGTGAATGGTCTTTGAGATATAGCGTGAGAAGATAGAAGAANAAGACTGACAAGTCAATAAATTTCTGGGTTTTTTTAGTGGTACTACATAGCATGAAACAACTTTGGAGGCCACCAAGAAGCTAAAATTAACAATAACAACAACATTCCATCCTGCAGAATAAAAATTTTAATTTTTCAACAGCTACGCCTTCTTTCTATTTTTCTTCTACAGATAAAGATTGCACAAAGCTTTTTATATGATGCAACTAAGTAACAATGAAGCTAACTATACTGCAAGTAGCACTGCTTAGTGACACTTTTGTCAGTAAATAAAAAAGCTAAAGTACGGAGGAGGTCAATGACCTTGAAAAAAAGGGGATTACTGACAGGGTAAGTTGATGATTACTGCATTGTAATCGAAACTTTTGGCAAAATGGACTGGTGTTAAAATTTAAACTTTTACCCCCTCTTCCATATTGGGGCAGGTGTGGCCATGATTATGATGTATGTGAAAGAAAATAAACTGCTAGACATTCATGCATGAAAATTTAACTGGATAGAGAGTTACATAATAATTATTATATATAATATATATAGAAGTGTATAGCTAATTGGTGCAGCAGTAATAATTATAACAAGTACAAAAAACATTGGAAATGTAATGAGACACAGGAATGGCTAAATCATAAAAAGAACGCAAACAAGATGAAATGGCTGTTAGAGTGTGTGCAGAATTCTTCCTGTATGGGCTGCATTTAACAATCTCCTTATTGAGTCTCTTATTTTGCCCAGAGGAAGAATTCCTTACACACTCTAACAGCCATTCCATCTTGTTTGCGTTCTTTTTACGATTTAGCCACTCCTGTGTCTCATTACATTTCCAATGTTTTTTGTACTTGTTTGTTCTCATTTTTCCATAATTCTACAAATCAAAATTGAGTTGGTATGTGTAGCTAGCTACTAAGCTAGTAGTCTGGCTCACTGACAGATTACCAACTGAATGCAAGGCCTAAAACTCGCAAAAAGTTTCCTCAGCACTCGTAGAGAGCGCTAGTGGGAAGCCACAATAGTGCCATTTTTGTTCTCCTAACGTACGTACTTACTTACTTACTTTCTGACTGACTTACTTTCCAGAGCACCAGAATGTGTTGAGCCGACTTTGACAGCACAAAGTAAGTTCTTTTCATGGGTACTACATTCCTTCATATTCGTTTTCATCATAAACAGGCCTAAACAAAAACTAGAAAGCTTTGAAACTTAGTGTATAAATTCACGTACTACAAGGCAGCCATCTTGGCAGTTAGAGTTCAAAGGTCATTAATTGTCTATCCACGTGGCATTATTATGCGCATGCGCATTAGACTCCTCCAGCACATTGTAGTGCATTTATATAGCTGTTACTCAAGCTTTTTGCAGGGACTAACTAGTCTCTGCATGGTAGTCTCCACACTGTAGTGTTGTAAAAAGTGAGTGAACAAGTAGTAAAAATTTCAAAAAAATTAGTAAGCTAGGAATGGGCAGTGCGGTAAAAAGTATTGGAACAAGGCATGTCTCAAATTCGGCACATGACTACTTCATTTTTTATACCCAACTCTTGCCTGGCAGTTAGTTTAAGTTACCTGTCTGTTATAGTTTGCTCCAGTGCTTAGCCTACTGATTAGTACTGAACCAATGCTATAATAACCTACAGTACTATTGTACACATCATTGCGTCACATTTAGGATCCATATGAGGGATCAAGAATAAAAATGAAGTAGTCATGTGCCGAATTTGAGACATGCCTTGTTCCAATACTTTTTACCGCACTGCCCATTCCTAGCTTACTAATTTTTTTGAAATTTTTACTACTTGTAATTATTTTGAGCTTGTGTTTAAGCACGTGGTTATCACAATGGACAATAGTAATCCGTTAGCTCACATCATTCCCTCCAAGACCCTCCTTCCAGAAATTCTAGTGTCCATTGTGATAACCATGTGATTACGATGGACAATAGTAATGTGTTAGCTCTGCATAATTTTTATTATTCATCGCACAATGTAATAGAATTCAAGTTCAAGATCCTTCTGAAGAGAAGTACTACTATATCTTATCTCTTTGTGAGCCGATATCGTGTACGGGTGGAGGTGATGATGTAGTCTCTGCTGTAAGTTATACATATTGTATCCCGGATAAATATAATAATATCTCAATTCAATTATGGTTTTAATTATGACAGAATCTTTGTTATAGTATGTAGAGCTATGGCATTTTCAAACTTTAAAGACTTAATTGTCACAATCTTTAATGTATACATTAAATCCATCTGATATTCCTGCTTCCAAAATGTACATAGTAATATAAATTAAATGAACTGTATAGCTTTTGTTAATGCGCTTTAAAATATATATGACTTTATTTTTGATAAAGGCATGCCAGTTCAATAACAACAAGACTGATCTTGAACCCACCAGTCTCGGTAGGGTGGACTCTGTCACATGGACTCTTAACGATGAGAATGACTTCACTTTAGTATTTGCTGGAGGTGACAAGGCACAACCAGAGAATTATGATAGGTACCAATAATACATGTGACAAGGAACTCATATATACTAGCAACAACGATTAACATCACTTTGCTTACAGGACAGCCACATTTGCTATTACAATTGACAAAACAGTAAAAAAGACAGATATTTCTTACGTTCAAGAAGAGACTGATGACAAGGGGAAAATTTACAACTATGTAAGAAGCTACGCATAGTAGTGCATATAGCCTCGTACCTAGGTTCTGTCTTTTGACCTTATAATACACTAATGGCAAAATGAATTAAGAGGATCGGAGAGCTCGGGTACATAGCTATAACTAGTGCTCATAACTGTTTGCCCAGCATGATTTATGTTACTATTATATAATATTATATTATGTGTATATTCATTCAATTTACTCTATAAAAGTCACATTGTTGTTTTATGCATTGTTTTGTGTGCAGAAATTTGCAATGACGCTCACAGAGAGGGATGCTTTTGGTGGAGGAGGAAGTAGTGGTAAAGACTATCCTATTGGATATGTGGGACTCACACTAATCTTTGTGTAAGTATATACTTGGTATTCAGCATGCATCCACACACGTGTGCACATACACACACACACACACACACACACACACACACACACACACACACACACACACACACACACACACATACACACACACATGTGCGTAAGAGCACACACACTATATAGGTGCATGGTTGTGTTATATCAATCTCTAGTCCACTAATAATTTTTGTCTCTACTGACATTATCTGATAATCATGCAGGGCTGTTATTGCTCTGGTCTTGTACTTTGTCATTGGTGCCATTGTGAACAGTAAGGTCAAAGGTGCAGGAGGAACTGAGGTGGTCCCGTGTGTTGGATTCTGGAAAGAGCTCCCATTCTTAATTAAGGTATAATGTATGGGTGGAGGTAACATGCACTAGCCGGCAATTTACCTATAAAAACTTTGCAACTTTGCGGGTTGCTAGGCAATGACAAAGAAACACACACACACACACACACACACACACACACACACACACACATACAAAGCCTTGGTAACACCATAAACGTCAATGGTTATCCTCGTGTCTCTGGAGCCATCACATCAGATGGAGGTTGGAACACCATCTGTTGGCTCACTTTTTCAGAAATTTGTGACCCAAACATCAACACAGGCCCTCTCCAATGCTGCCCCTTCACAGGGACTGATCCATGTAACAGTGAAAACCCCGACTGGCCTACAAATCTAGACATCAATACTGCAATGGAGATTGATGAGTACGACGCACATCCATATAACTTACTCTCGCTCATGGGTTATCGCAGTTTTGTTGATTTTCGACTTAGTTTCGATTATCCTCAATGTCGCGATGATAGGATGTGTCGTTGTGTGCCAATCGGCGGACCAGAGTGCAATTTTGATCCAAATGATTTGGGTCCAAACATGACAGTGATTACTATGACTGGACAAATGCACTTCACTGTAAGTTTGCAATTGCTTAATGCGTATATGTATTTAATTTGCATATAGCTAGCTAGTCTTGTGGTTGTGACTCTTCAGTGTAATCGTGTATATCACCAGTAGTCTTTACAAGCAATCCCAAACCTAAAGGAAGGCTCTCAAATTGCAATGCCTGCTCATCAGTGATTGTTTATCAAATTGCAATTGACAGAAGGCTGATTGAGCCATGCACTCAGGTGCCTATAATTGACTTTCATAATGATAATTTTAATGTGTGCCTTTCCCATTACCTTAATTGCATGCATTAAAAAATCAAACAAACAAACTAACAAATAAGCAAAAAACACACAACAAACCGAATGAATAATTGAATTATTATTACAGGGGCACATTCTCCCGGGAACAGGAGATGTCACGACCAACCTTCCTGCCAATGAAACAGGACACATTGAAGACGTAGCCGCCTCACCAAATGATCCTTTCTTCATCATCCACCATGCCATGGTTGACTGCCTCTTTGATGAGTGGCTATCCCGTCACCCTGATGCACAATACCCCGATGATATACCCATAACAATTCCCACACAGGGCCACCAGCCTGACGACTATATGGTGCCTTTCATACCACTCTATATGAATGCTGAGATGTTTAGACGCACCTCTGAGCTTGGATACGAATGCCCACTGCCTGATATTCTATCGTTGCCAATGACGACTGATTCGGGGAGTGTTTCAATCAAAGCTCACACTGCTGGCAAGTATTTTGGACTGGTTGCTATAGTAACTGTAATGGTACAATGGTCCGCAGTGTGAAAAGGTTGTTTTGCTAGCTAGCAAAGTAACTCATGCAGTAAATGTTTTTGTAGTATAGTTCATAGATTGTTGAAATAGACATATGTTTATAGTAGAATTATAAAAGATATATCTGTGCTGCTATTACTCTTCTGTAACTGTGTTGTTTCCCTGATCATTTTCCTCTTCAATGGCACAATCATGCAATAGAAGCGCGCTGAGTTCCGATACTCTATCGTTGCAATGACGACTGATTCGGGAAGTGTTTCTATCAAAGTTCGCACTACTGGAAAGTATTTTGGACTGGTTATACTGTGGTAACTGTGATGGTACAATGGTCAAAAGATTGTTTTGCTAGCATTAATACAGATATCCCCTTCCTTTTTGGCACAATCGAAAGCGCGCTGAGTTTGTCAAATGCGCATGCGCATTTATATTTTCGGTAACACATACGCAATGGGTGTGGTCATGAAGTACACACAAGAAATTTTTTCTCGAAACAGAGCAACGGCAGAAAAACACTGAGAAGAAAACAAGAGATCGAGCTATTGAAGCTAGCTTTCCCGCCGTCTGAAGGATGCCTGGAAGATTGCGAGGTAAAAAAAAGTTAGAGATAAGCTAAAATTCTGGTCAATGCATGCAAAAAACACTGAAGCCCTTGTTTAATTAACCCCTTACCTATCCTTACAAATTTCGCTATCCCTTGAGCCATGGATATTATAGCTAGGACTTAATATCCATGCTTGAGCCAAATACAATTGCAAGTATACACTCACACAAAATTATACTATCAGATTCTGTCATATCAATCTTGATCTGCACTCAGATCGTGGCACCCTGTCAGACAAGGCACAGGGCTGCTGTACAAAGTGCTGCGAAAGTTGTTGCCGATGTGCTCTGCCTACAAAGATCCTTGTGATATGTGAGTCAGTCTGTGTGTGTGTGTGTGTGTGTGTGTGTGTGGGTGTGTGTGTGTGTGTGTGTGTGTGTGTGTGTGG
>CAXIPT010000004.1:1997326-2007975 GCA_964030475.1 Tethya wilhelma | reverse complement strand
TGTGTGTGTGTGTGTGTGCGCGTGTGTGTTCACTTGTAACGAACAAAAGATTCAAAGCTAGTGTACATGAACTATGTTCAGAGTAGCTGATTGTTGCCCTTGACTTGTTGGCTAGTAATAGATGAACTTCTGTTTGTGAGAATCATACAACCACGAAACTTTATACATTTGTGTGACATAGTATTTGCAGTCTATTGATCTCCATGGAAACCGTTGAAAGTACTGAACAATTACAATTTATATATCATATTCTTCTCTTTCACACACACACACACTAGCTCTTGTTGCTTTGATTGTTGCTACACTGGCTGCATGGATATTTGGAGCATCATTAGGTAAGATGCATGTTCACACTTCTTCAAAACTTACCCTCTCTCTCTCTCTCTCTCTCTCTCTCTCTCTCTCACACTCACACACACACACACACACACACACACACACACACACACACACACACACAGCTGGTCCTGGCGGTCCTAACCTAGTTCAAGGTAAAGGGGTCAGTTTGTGTGGACGAGTGAATACCTCATTCACTAGATCTGATGGAGGAGACTACACATTGCCTATTAGCAATCACAACGTATACGCCTGGTACCTAGCGGTGAGTTGGAAATAGATTGTTAACACTCAATACCTGGTGTTGTTGATTGAAGGTGCAAACTATAGTGGAACCTCGCTATTCCAAGCCTCTCAAATACAGCCACCTCTCTAAACCAGCCAATAGACTTAGAACAGATTTACTGTCGAAATATGGCTACAATAGAAAGAGGCTTCCCTTAAATCCAGTCACCTCACTAATACAGTCACTATTTCAAGTCCCAAGCCTGCATGGCTGAGATAGTGAGGTTCCACTGTAGTGACTTTGTTGCTAAAACTATAGGCCTAGCAACTATACTTACCAAGAAACCTTACTTCAGCTTAGAACTTTCTAAATAATGCACACCAGTATAAAGCTCTTTTTCAAATTGATCCCAAATCCTGAAATACAGAGACTAAGTAATCAAGACGATTAGAGTTGATAAAAGACTTTAAGGGTCACAAAGAAAGTGAAGCTACTCAAGCCTGGTACTGTGCATTTAGATCAGTTCAACTAAAATGTTATGATGCGGGTAAATTTGGCGAAAATTGAATTTGGGGAATTGGCAAATTATTCTGCAAATAGCCAAATTAAAAATTACCAAAGAGTTTTATACGCATGCCCGTGCATATATACAATGCAGTGTGCAGAATTTAATAGCAATCACAGCCCACCAAATTTACCTGCTGTACTGTATGTATGGCCATTGTTTCCATAGTTTTTACAGTTAGTGACTGAATTGGATGCCCATCTCTTTCACACAGAACACCGGTATCTTTGTGATGCTCATGGTGGTTGGCACCTGTGTCTGTTGTGGATCTTTCGTTGGTTTGTGCTGTGGTGATTTTCCCAAGGGTGTCAAGATCTGTTCTATCATTGGATGGATTTTGTTTATACTGGTCTTCATAATCTTCACTCGTAA
Source organism: Tethya wilhelma (assembly GCA_964030475.1). Classification (NCBI taxonomy): domain Eukaryota; kingdom Metazoa; phylum Porifera; class Demospongiae; order Tethyida; family Tethyidae; genus Tethya; species Tethya wilhelma. The sequence continues at coordinate 2,006,476 of CAXIPT010000004.1, read as the reverse complement.
GTAGAGCATTGCGAGTGGAAAGATTTATAATTTCAATTTTATATTGGATTTTTTGTGTGTGTAACTGTAAATGCACAAATACTATGATACAGTGTATGAACACAATCTCTCACAGATGGATTCATATTATCTCTCTCTCTCTCTCTCTCTCTCTCTCTCTAGTCTGGGTGGTACTTGGTATCTTTCTCCTCATCTCATACTCTGGTTCGGCCATAGCAAACGCCGTCTGTAGAAATCTCGCCATCTATCTCATTGTGATATTCTTCTACTACGTCATTCTTGTGGTAACCTTTGTTGTGAGCTGTATTTGGAAGTCTTGGAGTGCTGCTACAGCTGAACCAAAGTCCCGACCAAGTGTTGAATCAAAACCAAAAATTCCTATTTCAACCTTAGTATAGGATTTAATGTAAATTTTTTGTTTGTTATTACTCTATAATTATTTATAACTTGTTTACAAACTAATTCATTGCAAAACTTTATTTCGATTTCACTTTTATGTCCATCCAGTAGTAGAATCCAAGACTGAAGCAAATTATGACTATTATAGTTGATTTTTTTTTTCCCTTCAATTATTTGTGGAAAATTTAGCATTGTCTCTCTTGATTATTGCATGCCCAATGTTTGTCTTCTTTTCAGTTTTCTTTTTGCACTGAATGTCGACATATAATATGGTATTGGTCGTTAGTTTTAGTTGCGACACATGCATGTACAATATACGATGACCTTTTAGTCCTCTGCATCTGACCTTTTGTGACCAAGGCCGTCGATATCGCGATCGTGATTATGGAAGAATATATGCAGCAGAACAGACTAGGTAAAGTCACATTCATAAATGTATGTTTTGTCAGTCAACCTGAGTATTGGATCATAATAGTTCATGATTATCCAGCCACATATCAGTGTTGCACCACTTGTGTTGTGCTAGCTTCAAATAATTTTGGTTTGCGTCATAATTAAATTAAATAAATTCATAGGCAATTATCGAGTGTGCGGCTATATAAAGGTACTAGTTTGATTTGATCGCTTGTGAATACATGCCGCTATTTCTCTTCACCCCTCCCCACCTTCACATCCTCACACCACCACACCCTCACACACACACAGCTCGTTTCTACTATGTCCTTCAAGTGTTCGCCACCAGTCGCAGTGCTCCAATTATCGGGGGATACCTCCTCATGGTCTTCTTATCACGACATTTAATGAAACTCTTTCGACCTTTTGACCTTCGACGAGTGTTGATAGCTCATAATTTCCTCTGTTCCATTCTGAGTCTCTATTCTCTACTGTTCTTCATTTACGGACTATGGCAGGTACACAAGTAAATGCCAAAACTGATATAAAGCATTTACAATTACCTAAAATGAGTCACTCACGATTGGCAAAAATGTACAGAGCGATATTGAGAAATCAGCAGCTGTCATTTAATTCCATAATTTTATGGCAAAAAAAACTAACTCTGCATCACTTCAAAATATTTCCAGTTATTGATTAAGTCGCACACACAATCATAATAATTGTGCCTCTAAAGCCTTGTCCCTAGGCTATACACCCTTTTTTAGTGTTGTACTAGGCCTAGGACTTCTCAGCTTCCTTTCTCGTTTTCATCACAAAGAAAGGTTGAAGTAACCACATACCTCCCAATAAGTGTTTTCAATCTTTGAGGCTATAGCATACTGCATGTTTCTACGATGAAATTGTTAAATCAATTGCTTGTGCCACAGATATTCACTCACTACACACTCACATTCATTCACTTTGGTTCATTCATTCTAGGTTGGCGATGTGTTCCTAATGGATCACACCGAGGGTCCCATTCGGCACGGTCTCCTCATATACTGGATCTCCAAGTTCATTGAGCTCATGGACACCGTCTACATGTTCCTACGGCACAAACAAAGACAAATGTCCTTCCTCCACGTTTGGCATCACAGTACCATCACCCTTCTGGCGGACTGGTGCTACACCCGTGCCTCTTACCCTGCAGTTGTGCCCATCATTGCACTAAACTCCGCCGTCCATGTGGTGATGTATGGTTACTACTTTCTAACGGCTCTCTACCCTTTGCACGATTTTGCTTGGAAGAGACGCATTACTCAGATGCAGATTGGACAGTTTTTGATCGCAATCGTGCACGGATTTTACGGCTATATGTATCGTGGGTTTTGTGTATATTCGATTCTTTATGGATTCGGTATGATTGCTCTGTTTTCGAACTTTTACTACCATGCTTTTCTGAGGCCGAGAAAGACGAGTAGTAAAACTAAAGAAGATAGTACGAACCAGAATTCAGTTGGAACTGTAGATGAAAGTCCAAGTGTCAAGAAGTTGAAGTGATTCTATTTGCATTATTTGTCTCTGTTTCTGTATCTCTTTCAAGTTTATATGATTGTACAATAATGTTGGATATCCTGCAATTTGCGCATGTGCAGAACTTCAATAAGTGGGCGTGGCTTTCTATTTATTGGTGGTCCAATGGGCGATGTGTTGCGGTAATGGTTTTTTCGCCAAAAATCAACAAACAATGATTTTAGTTGAATTGTTCCACAACTCCGTGTGCATATGAACAGCATGCGGTAGTAATTTTAATACTGGCGTGATCGTATGTTACGTAACCGCAACTGTTTCTTGTAGAAACAATCGAAGTCTCTGTCTGGCTAACTGAGTGACCTTTCCAGATCGTTTAGAGTCCCATCACAGTTGTAGACTAAAGAGATTGCAGCTCTCTGTAAGTTCCTAGTTAGTTGGTTGTATTTAATTTTTATTGTACAGTACTTCTACAATAAAAGTGGGTTAGTTATTTATATGCTGTTCATATTATGTGGTCTTTCAGTGTATATGAATTCAGTATCATATTAAACATTTAATTTATGATAATACACTCTGACATACACAGGCAGATGCAAAGAACCATTTACAACTGATAAAATAGGTCACAAAATCTGCGATTCTAGCATTTGGCGTGGTAAACCTTTGATGTACCATTCGTCAACATTTAGTACCCATTCCACGCCATCATGTCTTCAATCCTAAAATCGTTTGGACAACTAGAAGAGAGATTCTCTGCAAAAGATGCCATAGCTTTTATGGCCAACAATTGGCACTACTCTGTTTACATCTCAGCTCTCTACGTCATTGGTATCTTCTCCATCCAACGCTACATGAAAGATCGCGAAAAGATGGACTTGAGAAGACCTCTCTTTGCTTGGAGCTTGCTATTGGCATTGTTTAGTGGTTATGGATTTTATAACTGTGGGGTAACGCTAACAAGATACTTTCTGGAGCATGGTTTTGAGAGAAGTGCTTGTGATAGGTAAGAAAGATACTTGGTTAAGTGCTTGTACATTATTGTGGTTTGTACATACCAGTCTAGTACTGTGTGCATGTGTGTGCATGTTATGCCATCCATACTCTCTTTGCGTCTGACAGCACACACACACACACACACACACACACACACACACACACACACACACACACACACACACATATCTTGTCGAGGGGCGTGTCGGTCTATGGTCCTTTCTCTTCTGCTTCTCAAAAGCACCTGAACTTGTCGACACTTTCTTCATCGTCTTTCGAAAGCAAAAGCTCATCTTTCTTCACTGGTACCATCACATCACTGTCTTCATATACTGCTGGTACCATTACGGATACATGATCAATGCAGCACAATGGTTTATCTCAATGAACTACTTCGTACACGCTATAATGTACCTGTACTATGCCGTACGTGCCTCCGGGATCTATCGACCACCAGTGTGGGTCAATATGTTCATAACCTCGCTGCAACTGTTGCAGATGGTCATTGGTGTGTATTTGAATGTCTTCATCTATATGAAGATGACGGCTGATCCAAATTGGTACTGTGATGGTGTTGTTGAGAAGACTTATTTCTACGTGTATGTTGCATTTGGTATGTACTTTAGTTACTTTTTGCTGTTCGCTCACTTTTTTTATACCACCTACATTTCAAAGTCGTCTCGTTCCAAGTCAAGACCGGTTTCAAAAACAAGTTTGACGAGTAAATCTGAATCAACCAATGTTCAGAATGGTCAAAGTAGTAATCAAGATTCAAATGGTGTTGAGTATGCATTAAGCCAATCATCGTACTATGAGACTAACACTAATGCTGACACATTTTGGAGAAGTCGATCGAGTGACTTTAATACTTCGAGTGTTACACACCGTAATATTATACAAAAACAGACTAGTGGTTACCGTAGCAACAGACACAGGATAATGGATGGTATTAGTGTTCTTAGACATTGAATTTAATTTAGACATAATTCTTCATCATTTGTGTGTGACTTCAAGAACTTACAATAGTTTTTTTTTATTTTTGAATCCTTGACAATTCGTTGTTTATGGATTAGCATGCCAAGTTAATGTTCTGAATAGAAGCTCTATTATTGATATGGCTAGTAGTTTTGTGTTTCAAATTCAATAATAAAGTACTTTTATAGTCATTATTTTATTTTCACGTTTCTGTTTTTTTTTCTAATTAAAGCTCTATTACATGTAGTATTGTGTTGTTCGGCTTGGATGGTATGAAAGATGATATATAGTCAAAAGCAAGCATGCACACGCAATAATTATTTGCGAGAATGACTGTTTAGTTTTAATATCTATGACTCAATTAAAAGTCATCCTCATAAAGTATACACGCTACTAATATTAGAAAGCTATTATATAATGCTTTAATTTTGAATATAGGCATATATATACATGCATGCTATATGCCTGTTTCAGCAATTATTATGAATATTATTCCATGCATACGTATTGCATGATCCAAAAGGTCACCTATATAAGCAGCTATATGTATTACCTAAATACCACACACAACAATCCATGCATGGACCATGTATGCCAGTTGAGTGATAATCAGCTCATGCATAATTGCATGATTATGGTATAGCAGCTATGAATATGCATGTTGTGCACATGTGTGAATATCATTACCAATGGCCTGATATTTCCAAGGTCAGTGATACACCAGTCATGCACAAAGATTAATTTGTACAATGGAGTAGAGTAATCACCATTGTAGCAAAGTTTACCACAGAAATTTACCATAGTAGGTATTGGACTTTCTAATGAATATGTATGACCTTTTAAAAGTTATCAACTGCATTCATAATGTATATACACCTATAAAGACACAGCTGTGTATAATTATGAATCAGGCGTAGTGTAGAATTTTACCTCTCATAAACTTTACTGACAAAGAGTCAGCTGGTGCCTTGCACCTGTATAATAGCAACACAATATTTAATTTCATAGTCAATGATTAGTCTTGATCCTTTTTCAGATTCTCTGGCTTCAAAATAAAATTATGGGTGTAAATTTCTCTACTCTATCTATCTCTTAGTTACCAATGGTCAGTAATTTCAAAGGCCATTCTATGTGTTCTGGTGTATTCTCAGCCCATGGCAATGCTTAGCAACTCAATTACAAAAAACTGCATTGTCTACAGTTCTCTTCGTACAAACATCTCGTATACATGTCTAGATATGCCAGCCCACAGTCTATAGGTGGTCAATAAGATGCTACAAATTTACAATGAGTCCACCCTTGTTCTTATAATTAGAACAAATTAATGGCTGTATTATGTCATAATCTGATACATACGGCAATAATGGTATACACAATGTCATGCATGAGCAGCGCAGACATTCATAAGTCAAAATACGTCATCTAAATCCAAGGTATATGATCACATATTCATTCATACTATGAGCATGATAGAATATACAAGGTTTATCGTTTTGAAATTGAAAAGTGGTTCTAATAAAAATACAGTTATTATTACTTACAAAAATAAATATTAAATTTTACTAGTCTTGTATAATATCATAAAAATATCAAAAGCAGGAAATACATACTTAATAAATTTACTAATAAGAACAACAGTACTTTAGATGGTCACATGACAATCACATGATGATCACATGATACACTCATGACTTGTGTACACCATTTACTGCTCTCGATCTCAAGTCATGTGATCCATATCGAGCGTTCTCATTGGTCAATCCACCCCCGGCAACCTTTCCACTTCGCAATACCATCGTACTCGAGGGTGTCCCATTCATAACCACACCCATTTTTGAAGGAGTGACCACATCCCCATTTGCAACATGTCCATTCATCAGTACCTTTTCAGAGGAAGCTACAAATCCATTCGATTTAGTAACAGACTCGGTTTTTGAAGGTGCACTATCGGATTTTTTCGGTCTCTTGTAAATGTAGGTCCAGTAGTAGAAATTACCGAACAAAATGGCATAAGATACGTAAAAGAAGATGGACAAACCGATGGTGAAAGGAGACATGGCACACGTCTTGTTGTAGTAAAGGTTCTTGCCCGCAACGTAGTTTAGAAACATCCCTACAAACATCTGCGAGAGTTGGATGGTAGTGATGGACCTTGCCACCCATCTGGGAGGGTAGCGACCGCTGGCCTTTACTGCGTAATAGGCGTACATTATCGCGTGCACGGAATAGTTGACGATCCCAAACCAGATTCCGGTGGATATGGGAAACGCGTAACTAAACCAGCAATAGATGAAGACGGTGATGTGATGGTACCAGTGAAGAAACACCATTTTTTGCTTGCGAAGAACAATAAACGCCGTATCGACCAGTTCGGGGAGTTTCGAGAGGGGAAACAGGAAAGCCCAAAGCCCGGCGCCCGTCGACCCGATGTACGATCGGGTATCGCATATAGCGTGCTCCCAGCCACCGACATAGACCATGTAGTGGGCGTGTTTGAAGATACGAAACATGGCGTAGAAGCTAAATATGCTGAGACCTGTGGACCACATGCACAGAGCTCGACGGAGGTTGTAGGGTTCGCGATTCTTCATCCATTTCTGTCCGAGAAAGATGAGAGCAAGGTAGAGAGCAGAGTAGAAGAAGGACCAGTACCAGTGGCCACGCATCCATAAGATGACCCGCTTCTCATCCATTGAACGCTCTATGATGTCCATTGCTATAGGAGGAATGTGAGTGTGTGAGTGTGTGTTACAAAAATAATTATAATCTCTTAATTTGCTCGTAAACTAGAGTTCCATTATCCAGGGAATCATTATTATTGCACGAGAAACCAGTTACCATGCAATTTTATAAATAGTCTCTCAATACGCTTTGACTACTGACTATATGTACAAAAACTTGTACACTATTATGTTATTATACAGTTCGTACCTTTGTACACACGTACATAAACAAACATGCATGCATTAAATAAAATGTCATACAAAGCATAAACACACACACACACACACACGTACCTCTGGGTACCGTGGTAAGGGTATCGTACCACGTAGAAGTAGTTGAATTCATCTTCAAATCTGGCTAAAAATTGTTAATAATCTGTAAGTGAAAACATACCATTAAATAATTAACCATGAGCTATTATACCTGTATTCTATATATGACCATGGGCTTTTTACTAGTAAAGGATAAGTTAAGAACATTCATTGCTATTGATATCTCGATCCAATCAACCTTTGAAAGAATTTAATAATCATATAATCTAGATATGAATCAAACCACAAGAATAAATGGAATTTATGTGTTTTAATTTTTACAGGCAGGCAAGAGTTGTAAAGTAGTCTTTCTTTTTAAAAGTCTTTGACTTTGAAAATAATATTATTATACATTGCATAATAATGTTGGTAAAACAGAACTGGCATTACTTATACAATTTCTAGTTCTGAGAATTAATCTTCACTAAATTAACCAAACCAAACCACTATACCATGAAGCACTATACAAGCAACTGTGCAACTGTGGTAGCACTGACTATAATATCATGGTATTAAACCTAGAGATGAACTCAGTTATGCCCAGACTCCATGGCAGTGTATAGCCAAAACAACTCAAGGACAACGTACTATATTAAAAGTCTGCATGGTATGGTATGTACTGCATCTGGTGTATATCAATGTAATCATACAAAATTAAAATTAATAATGTTGGTGCTGTAATAGACCAAATCAAAGAGAAACGTAATTTTCCCTACAAATTTAGTACAAGCTTACCTAAAAATTTTATCTTCCAACAAACTCTGACTTCTGGCTGATCTTCTTCTGCTCTTTCTTGACCTTTCTGAAATACACGCAGGTTTGTTTGAGCATAAAATTTCCTTGCTTCGCCAGGCTCTGAGGTTAGCATGTCACATACACACCCAAAATGCATAAATGTATGCATTTTAAACACGTGGGTGGTTTGTATTGTTAGCCATCACCTGATGCTGCAAGCAGAAAAGGTCACGACCTTTTGCACCTGAGAGCTCTGCGAACGGCAGCCCCACCCCCGTCTAACTCATTTATGCACGCATGCGCACTAGAAGAATGCAGGCAAACTTGGTAAAGGTTGTGAATTGAAGTAAAATGGCAGCTACTGGCAATTCTAGTGCAAGTGAAACGTGGTATTTACCATTGACTATGATCCCTCAAAGTAAAGAAATCTCTCTCTCTCTCTCTCTCTCTCTCTCTCTCTCTCTCTCTCACACACACACACACACACACACACACACACACACACACACACACACACACACACACACACACACACACACACACACACACACCTCATTTTTATAAATTTATAGCAATGGACATCATAGAGCGTTCAATGGATGAGAAGAGGGTTATCTTATGGTTGTGTGGTCACTGGTACTGGTCCTTCTTCTTCTCTGCTCTCTACCTTGCTCTCATCTTTCTCGGACAGAAATGGATGAAGAATCGTGAACCCTACAACCTCCGTCGAGCTTTGTGCATGTGGTCCACAGGTCTCAGCGTGTTTAGTCTGTATGCTTTTGTGAGGACATCCCCCCACATTTATACAACATTAAGAATTGGTGGTTTTCAACATCTTGTGTGTGACGTAAATCTTTATACAGGATCTAAAGGTATAATTAATACTAATTATGTAAACTTACTGCTAGTTTAAACAAGACCATTCACTCTACAGTTTTATAAACAATGATCATCCATAAATTTATATTGATTCAATTGCAACATGTTATTATGCACATGCTAAGACAGTTCACAACATTTTCTTAGATTGTCAGAGTCATAATAATAATGTACACACACACACACACACACACACACACACACACACACACACACACACACACAC
>CAXIPT010000004.1:1967988-1989587 GCA_964030475.1 Tethya wilhelma | reverse complement strand
ACTCTTGGTAGTTCACATTGCAGGCCATGTTCTAACAGCTGGCTAGCACTACTCATTGTCTTTGCTATAGCTGGTGTAGCACTGGTTGCTTTTCTTCTAGTGTTTAATTTGACAATAGCTGTTGGAACAATCAATGGACTTATCTTTTATGCCAATATCCTTGCAATAAATCATGCTACTTTTTTTCCATTTCAGTCACCCAATTTCTTTACCATCTTCATTGCATGGTTCAACCTGGACTTTGGTTTTGAGACCTGCTTTTTTAATGGAATGGATGGGTATGCCAAAGAATTGCTACAGCTTGCTTTCCCCATTTACATCATATTTATAGTTACCATGGTCATAATTGGCTGTGAATACTCCACTAGAGTTGCCAGACTCTTTACAGGAACCAATCCAGTGGCCACACTAGCTACTTTGATTCTTCTTTCTTATGCCAAATGTCTTCGTATTATCATAGCTGCATTTTCTGCTGCAACATTGAAGTATCCTGATGGATCTCAGGAGAAAGTGTGGCTGATTGATGCTAATGTACATTACTTCAGAGGAAAGCACATTCCCCTATTTCTAGTTGCTCTTCTTATTCTCCTAGTGGGAATAATTTACACTTCTCTTCTTTTTTCCTATCATTGGCTTCTGCTTTTTCCAAACAGAAGAGTAAAATGGCTCAAGAATGCAAGGTTTTATCCCTTCATGGATGCTTATCTTGCTCCTTACAATCTCAAACATCGCTACTGGACTGGATTGCTACTGTTGGTTCGTGCCTTCATATATGTTGTTGCTGCCGTCAATGTTAGTGAGGATCCTGGGAATAATCTCTTATTAATAATCTGCACATTATCTTTACTCTTGTTGCTGAAAATCATTTTCAATTTTAGTAGAATCTACAAATTGTGGCCACTAGATGTGCTTGAAACATCATTTATTTTCAACCTGATATTCTTTTCTGTTGGTTCTCTTTACATTTTAGAGGCTAATCTGAGAAATCAAGAGTCTCTAGCCTTCACGTCAACTAGCATTGCTTTTATCACTTTCTTTGCCATCTTGATCTATCATTTGTATGCTTTTGCACTTCCAAAGAAAATACGAAGGAAAGTCCTTTCCTTTAGATCGAAGCTCAAACAAAAATTCACCAAAAAAGAAGAGCATGATCCCGAAATCATACATATACCCCGAAACGTAGTCACATACAGTGTAGTTGATGCTATACCATCAATAAACGAACCACTCCTGAATCAATCAGAACGTGAAACAGCCACGAAAGCCAAACTATCAAGCCTTTCAGATTCCTTTGTGCATATCAATCCTACTGCAGGGGACAGTCTTTCCACAAGCGAACAGATTTTCACGTCTGAGAAAGTGACTGTTGTTGAAGCAAGAAAGGACAAGGATGGAAAGGTAGCTGTTAACATCGAACTTGAACCAAGACCCTCGACATTCTCTGACATTCATCACATCCATGACAGTGATGAGTTGGGGATGGAGAGGGAAACTGAAATCAACGACTTTATTAAAGTCACATCTCAGTGAATCCAAGATCCTATGCAGAGCAACTCAGGCATGACATTGTGCATGCATAAAATTATCTCCTGTATTAAATTTTGTAATAGTTTTTGTATTATATTATTGTATAATTATTATAATTTATGAACAGTATTTTTTTTTTCTTTTCAAAATTAATAATATAATTAGCCAAGTTTTGATCAAACAGTATTATAAATAACAATTCCAACAAATTTCTATTAATAATTATACAACTGTTTATTGTTAAAGTTTGATTTATTGAGCTTGGCTAACCTATATCTGATGTTGATTATCGCAATGAATGTATACATATATAAGAATTTGTTTTTATTAACTGATCCATTTCCATAGATCTTTTGTTTTTCTTAAATGGAGCTAAGTGTTGCGTATGTGTACATGTACATGGTTGTGTCTCTGTATTGTAGTAGAAATTGCTTCATGTAAAGCATGACATTGTAGTTCACTCCCAAGCAGGGAAGTTATGCTTGTATTGTGTAGGTCTGTCAATCTTTTTAACCACACCATGAATATAAATAGTCATGCTTTTTTTATCAAACAGTACTCCCACTCTATTATCTATGGTGTGACCCTCTGCATGTGCTGGATTTTCTGAAAACTTTGTCCAAAAATGGGCACGGATGCACCTGATATACACGTTAACTAACTAAATCACGTTTACAGTAATGTTATAGTGAACGTGATTAATTGTCATAATGGATTTGATTTTTATGGTAAATATGTATGTTTTTACATATATGTCAACTAATCACGTTCACGATTGAGGACCTGATTGCGGATATGCATGAGATTAGGTGCACATGTGATGTGTCCTGTTTCCTGGAACTTGTTTTATTGTATTTATATGGAAGGGTGCATGCATGGTTTACTAATAGTATGCATGTCATTCTCATGATACAAGAGTACTAGTGGTTTGACATTGTAGTAATATTTATGGATTATAATTTTATAAGGGTATAATTCAATTATTGGTGTAATTATATAGAAGTAGGTAAAAATTAGTTCCTAGAAACTTCTATAGTGGTATTCTGTCTGTCTGAAATAGTTTAACCAAATAATGCATTATGCATTTTCATATGGGCATACAGCTACTATAAATTTCATTCTAATAATCTGACTAAGTCAGTTGTTTCTGTGCAGTTAGTGCCCTGCGAGCAGAACAGTGATAGTATTTTGTTGCCAAGTTTTTTTTAAGTGGATATAGCGGCTATATATAGCTTGCTACCATCTCCATATCTAAAGGTTAATAAAGGTTTATATTATTGATAATAATGTATTTTGTGTACAGTGTTAGCTTTATACTACTAATTGTTTTCTTCTTTCGATCCAGATTTCATATATATTATAGCCAACCCTCCATCAGGTCGCTAGTAACATTGACTATAGTATAGAGGTAAGTATATTATAACTACTCATCTCTAACTTAGATAATGCGTCTGTAATGAGTCTATAATGTACCTGCTATAATATTATTAATTTGGATGATGAGAGATTGAGTTTAATTGCAACTTGCACGGGTATATTGATTTTAAAACAGTGTAATTGTTGCTAACTAGTAGTTTCAATTTTGATGATTTTTTATACACGTATACTACTGATATCAATAATGTAGTCATGCATATTCTCACATGCACACATATACATGCAGTACGTGGCTTCTATCATACGTACGGTAGTACGTATAGTAGGAATGGGTCGACTGTCCCATAGACACAATACAAAATGTTTATCATACGTACGGTAGTACGTATAGTAGGAATGGGCCGACTGTCCCATAGACACCATACAAAATGTTGGCCACTATAAAAATCTAGTCAAACAAAATTAAACCTTCAAAGGTGCGCAGAGGCTCTTACTGACAGATTACCAATTGCATGCAAGGCCTAAAACTCACAAAAACTTTCCTCAGCACTAGTAGTGAGCGCTAGTGGGAAGCCACCATAGTGCCATTTTTGTTCTGCTAACGTACTTACTTACGTACGTACTTCCTAACTGACTTACTTGAAAAGGATTTCCAGAGAACCAGAATGTGTTGAGCCAACTTTGACAGCACAAAGTAAGTTCTTTTCATGGGTAGTACATTCCTTTATACTCATTTCAATCTCAAATAGCCCTAAACAAAAACTAGAAAGCTTTGAAACTTAGTGTATAAATTCATGTACTACAATGCAGCCATCTTTTTTATTATGTAGAGTTCAAAGGTCATTATCCACGTGGTATTATTATGCGCATGCGCATTAGCTTCTTAGCATAATGATCAATGCATTGTAGCTGCTAAAGTTTTTTGTGGGGACTAACCAGTCTCTGATAGTCTCTACACTGCATGTAGTGTTGAAAAAAGTGAATGAACAAGTAGTAAAAATTTCAAAAAAATAAGTAGTGTAGGAATGGGCAGTGCGGTAAAAAGCATTGGAACAAGGCATGTCTCAATTTCGGCACATGACTACTTCATTTTTTATGCCCAACTCTTGGTCGGCAGTCCAGTTTATATTGGCTATCTTGTTATGGTTTACTCCACTGCTTAGCCAACTGATAACCAATGCAATTAAGCTGGTATACTATAGTAGTACAAATCTTTGCATTTATGACACTGAGGATCCATATTAGGGATCAAGAACAAAAATGAAGTAGTCATGTGCCGAAATTGAGACATGCCTTGTTCCAATGCTTTTTACCGCACTGCCCATTCCTACACTACTTATTTTTTTGAAATTTTTACTACTTGTGATCATAAAATCTAGCAAAACAAAATTAAGTCTTCAAACTTGCTCAGAGGCTCTCAATGACAGATTACCAATTGTATGCACGGTCTAAAACTCACAGAAACTTTCCTCAGCACTCGTAGAGAGAGCTAGTGGGAAGCCACCATAGTGCCATTTTTGTTCATCTAACTTACGTACTTACTTACGTACTTTCTGACTGACTTACTTGAAAAGCATTTCCAGAGAACCAGAATGTGTTGAGCCAACTTTGATAGCACAAAGTAACTTCTTTTCATAGGTACTACATTCCTTGATACTCGTTTTAATCACAAATAAGCCTAAACAAAAACTAGAAAGCTTTGAAACTGAGAGTATAAATTCATGTACTTCAATGTAGCCATTTTCCTGTAGAGTTCAAAGGTCATTAATTATCCACGTGGCATTTTAATGCGCATGCGCATTAGCTGCTTTAGTAGCTTCTACTCAGATAACTCAAGCTTTTTGTAGGGACTAACCAGTCTCTGATAGTCTCCTCACTGTAGTGTTGAAAAAAGTGAATGAACAAGTAGTAAAAATTTTCAAAAAATAAGCAGTGTAGGAATGGGCAGTGCTGTAAAAAGCGTTGGAACAAGGAATGGTCTCAATTTCGGCACATGACTACTTCATTTTTTGTGCCCAAGTCTTGGCCGGTAATCTAATCCTGCCTGCTATACTTTATTCTACTTATTAGCCAAATGATATAGGATTGGCAGGAATTTGAACCATTAAAATGTGAGCTATTCAAGTACAGATTATTCTTTGAACCATTTACAACAATTAGCTATGAGGGATCAAAAATGAAAATGAAGTAGTCATGTGCCGAAATTGAGACCATTCCTTGTTCCAATACTTTTTACAGCACTGCCCATTCCTACACTANTTGTTCACATAGCCCGTGGTGGCTTTGGAAGGACACGAGAAGATTGTTTCCCATAGAACTTATCGGGATCAAAACCTTCTGCAAGGGGTGTCTCCTCTTCATCTGAGGATTCATTGTCGCTCCCCAAGTTACTTGGGTCAAAATAGCGTAGCTTCTTACTAGCTGAAGTCTCCCCTTGACTGGGGCGTTTTCTGCTCTTTGGCAGGCCCATAAAAGAATGCTCTGATGTTTCATCAGATTCAGAGACATCTCTGGTCTCATATCTTGGGTGTGGTACTTCCACCCCCCTCTCACTCCATGGTGGTGGAAATTCCACCCCACTCGAGAGGTTTGCCATTGGCCAGCCATAGTAGCTTGGCGCATATAGGCCATATGGTAAAGGCGGATATGTAGATCCGCCAGATATTGCATAATTGTGGTAATTATCTTTGTCGTTCCTTACCGATTGATTTTCGGAATGCAGGCTCTTGCTGGAACCTTCTCCAGGTTCATCGTTTTTCGGCGAAGTATTGCTCATTGTGCCCCTTTATTGGGACTTTTCACTCGTGCTTGTCAACAGCGGCTATGACCACAGTGGTAGGAGTCTTCTTCCGCGATAACTAACAGAGCCCGCTTCTTTGACTTCACATGTGCTTGAGCAAAAAATGAGGCCGCCTTGTGCACATCACGTGACCGCTTATAGTACTATCTTTTGTTTATGAATATTGATATACTTTGAACTTGCTGAATTATTCATGAGCAAAAGGGCCAAACACAGTTGTCATGTATGCAGCCTTGCCACGACATGGAACTATTGACGAATTCAAATTTGATGATTTGCACTTGGGCATAGTACATGCATGAAATGTTTAACTGGCTTACTGGTTATTCCAGATAGATCAACAATCTTTAACTTAATTATTAGGCTAGTCTGGCACAGCAACTCGGTAATATTTTTATGTGATGCAGTGCAACGCAACGCAACGCAAAGAAATTAAAAAGTNTTCTCTTCAAAGGTCAAAGGTGAAGGAATGTGGGCTCTCATACAAAGGATTTTTGCCAACATGGTCAAGAATGGTACGTTTGCCCTCTCTCTCTCTCTCTCTCTCTCTCTCTCTCTCTCTGCATACATAACTGTAGACTATGCACAGTGACGCATATCATGTTAAGCAAATGAAGTAATAATAACATTCATGACATGGTGGTTCACTCCCATACATGCAAGGAAATTAAAATGTCTATTGGAGTTCACTTGAGCCTTTTCTTTCTCACTATAACTTGGCCATGTATCAATATTTCAAACACCATTAAATAGGAAATTTTACACAGATTCTGGCAGTATCTAGCCACCCTTTACCAATTAAAATCTCTGCATTTTTTCATACATTGAGTATTGTGACCAAATCAAAGAAATTCTACTTTTGGGGCTCAAGTGCCTGAATGCGTATAGACTTTGGGCTTATGCATACTGTATAATTCCATGCACAGATTGAGACTTTAAGTCATACCTGATGTTTCTCACACTACATAAATACTCATTGTTGTATTACAGGCACCATGGTCATTGACATTTTGGCTGGTTTACGAGCAAATTAGGGTACTATCAGGCATAGGAAACTTCTGACCACCTTTACTGATCCATTCATCCATCTAGCAGACCAACTTATTGAGCTAAGTTATTTTCTCTACGACTATTTGTAAGCATCAGATTCTCTTTTGTATCTGTTGTTACTTTGTAAGCATCAGATTCTCTTTTCTATCTTTTCTTACTTTGTTTTTAGCCAAGTTTTCATCAAACAGTATTATAAATAACAATTCCATCAAATTTCTATTAATAATTATATAGCTGTTTATTGTTAAAGTTTGATTTATTGAGCTTGGCTAACCTATAACTGTTGTTGATTATCGCAATGAATGTATAAGAATTTGTTTTTATTAACTGATTCATTTCCATAGTGTTTTTTTTTCCTTTCAATAAATGGAGCTAAGTATTGCGTATGTGTACATGTACATGGTTGTGTCTCTGTATTGTAGTAGAAATTGCTTCATGTAAAGCATGACATTGTAGTTCACTCCCAAGCAGGGAAGATATGCTTGTATTGTGTAAGGTCTGTCATGCTTCTTAACCGCACCATGAATATATATAGTCATGCTTTTTTATCAAACAGTATGTGTGTGTGTGTTACCCTTTGTGATTTTCTGAAAACTTTGTCCAAAAGTGTTTTGACACGGGCGCACCAGATATACATTTGACTAACTAAATCACGTTTACACTGTAATGTTATTGTGAAAGTTGATTAATTGTCATAGTGGATGTGATTTTTATGGTCAGCATGTACGGTTTTACATGTATGTCAACTAATCACATTCACGATTGAGGACGTGATTGCGGATATGCATGATTAGGTGCACATGTGATGTGTCCTGTTTCCTGGAACTTGTTTTGTTGTATTTATATGGAAGGGTGGTTTACTAATAGTATATATGCATGTCATTCTCATGATACAAGAGCACTATTGGTTTGACATTGTAGTAATATTTATGGATTATAATTTTATGGTATAATTCAATTATTGGTGTAATTATAAGGTAATCAGTTGAAAATTAGTTCCTAGAAACTTCTAGTGGTATTCTGTCTGTCTGAAATAGTTTAACCAAATAATATATTATGCATTCTTATAAGGGCATACAGCTGCTATAAATTTCATTCTAATAATCTGACTTAGTCAGTTGTTTCTGTGCAGTTAGTGCCCTGCGAGCAGAACAGTGATAGTGTTTTGTTGGCAAGTTTTTTTTAAAGTGGATATAGCGGCTATATATAGCTTGCTACCATCTCCATATCTAAAGGTTAATAAAGGTTTATAATACTGATAATATGTATTTTGTGTACAGTGCTAGCATTATATACTACTAATTGTTTTCTTCTTTCGATCCAGATTTCAATAGCCAACCCTCCATCAGGTCGCTAGTAACATTGACTATAGTATAGAGGTAAGTATTATTATAACTATACTCATCTGTAACTTGGATAATGCCGCTATTAATGCGTCTGTAACGAGTCTATAATATACCTGCTTATATTGATTTGAAACTTGTGGGATGATGAGAGATTGAGTTTAATTGCAATTTGCATGGGTATATTGATTTTAAAACAGTGTAATTGTTGCTAACTAGTAGTTTCAATTTTGATGATTTTTTATACACGTATATACTGATATCAATAATGTAGTCATGCATATTCTCACATGCACACATATACATGCAGTACGTGGCTTCTATATAAATTATCTATAATTGCTCAAAAATCAAACCTCAAAACCTATTATAGTTAGTGCTGTTCCTTTAGGTATCAGCATCGATCATGTCAATTGTTTTGACCATCATATCATCTATCACGTTGGTTTTGCTTAATGTCACATCAATGGCGGCTGATACGTACTATATTGTACCAACGGACACCACCCCTTGTCCAGCTGAATCAACCGCATCCTCCGGTAGTGGGTCTCTTCTGGCCACACCCACTGACCACACCCCATTGGATGAGAATGTGACTTGCTTGACTCTTACTCAATATGCCCAGCTTTGGTCACAACGACCTGTTCCTCCAGCAACTAATGATTCAAACACTACCTTGGTCTTTGCTTGTGGATATCATACTCTTGGTTCTCGTCTTCAGATAGAGAATCTTACAAACTTGGTCTTGGAAGTTGAACACGCTAAATCTTCTCTTAGTTTTGTTACCTGTAAAAATTCATCAGGCTTTGATTTTGTGAACATATCTGAAGTCACTGTTAGTGGTCTAGAGTTCAGTGGCTGCCGAGAGAATTCTGTGAGATCAGTAAATCAACTGAGAATGGAGGAATGTGGATTTGGAGATGGACATGGAGTGGAATTGAGGAATGTTAGGAATGCAACTTTTGAGAGGTGTTCTTTCACCAATCTCACTGCATTCAGAGTGGTTAAGCATCCGATATATGACATATATGTACCTGTAGGAGGAGCCATTGCTGCCTTTGATAATGATGTGTTTGATGATAATTGTACCCTTGGTGAAAAAGAGTCATGTGGTACTATTAATGTACATAGTTGTGATTTCAATAACAACACAGCAGGTAATTCTTGTGGTGCGATTGGATTTTGGATTGGTACTATTAGCATACATAATAGTACTTTCAAGAATAATTTTGCAGGTTTTGATGCTGGTGGTGCAATAGGGACATTAATTGGTAGTATTAGCGTACATGGTAGTACCTTCAGTAACAACACAGCACGTAACTTTGGTGGTGCAATAGGATCTTGGGGTGGTAATATTACTGTTCATGGAAGCAATTTTTGTAACAACACTGGAGGTAATTCTGGAGGTGCAATAGGGTCAGGGAGTAGCGGTATCATTAGATTATATGATAGTAATTTTAGTGGCAACAAAGCGCAGTCGAGTAATGGTGGTGCAGTTTGTCTTCTTCCTGGTACAAGTCATAATATAAACATTATTATCAATAGTACCTTCAGTGATAACCATGCAGTTGAAAGAGGTGGTGCAATTTATGTCAATTCTCGAATTCTCAATTTCAGTGGTTTCCTTCATATCAGAAACAATTCAGCTACAACTGGTGTAGTCTTTGCACAGCAGAGCACATTGTCGATATCTGGCAATACAGCCGTTTTAGGCAACAACGCATCTTTTTATGCACTTGATAGCAATGTTACTTTTGATGGACAGACAGACTTCATAAGTAACTCTCATATGCATGACACTGGTGTTGAAGAGGGAGGAGCAGTTACTGCTCTCCAGAGTGAGATTGCATTTTGTGGAACTGTCAACATAACGTTCAATGCTCAGGACTATTATGGTGGTGCAGTCTTATCATCAGAAAGCAAGATATATACACGTGGAAATATAACTATTGCTCACAATTCAGCACAGTCTGGTGGAGGCATCTATGCTTATCAGAGTGAGTTAAATTTTGGTGAAGGTAGAACAATAATATCAGAGAATGTTGGAAAAGTGAATGGAGGAGGAATATATGCTGTTGGCTCAACAATAAAACTGACTGGTGGTCAGCTTAAGTTTATTGAAAACAGAGCTGAGAAAGGAGGTGGGATTTGCTTGGAACAGAATACTAAACTTTATGTTATAAAAATGTAGCATATGTAAGAAACCTCAATGCTGGTAAAAAATTTTGCGCTATTATTCTTTATGGAACTGGTGTTGTAGGATATAGATGTGAATATGACAGACCAGGTCCTATACTGAACTATACCAATAACTCAGCTAAATTTGGTGGAGCGTTGTACATTTCAGATGAAACCAACTCTGGTATTTGTTCTCCAATAACAGTGAGTAGCTCTTTTGGATCCAATGAATGCTTCTTTCAAAATCTTGCTTTACACGAATATTATGATCATAATGCTTCTTTGGTGTTGCTAGAAACTTTTTTTCTTAATAACTCAGCAAGCATATCAGGTGGAACAATATTTGGTGGACTGTTGGACAGATGTATAGTTAGTCCTTATGCAGAAGTATTCAACAAATATGATTCTGAGAATACCACCACTCTAGATGCAATATCTTACCTAACCAATATAACAAACCTTCAAAGAAATGATATTCGGTCAGAGATATCATCAAAACCAGTTCGTGTATGCTTTTGTACGAATGGCCAGCCTGATTGTGACAGTCCTCCACCATCATATGAAGTCAACAAAGGAGAGACTTTTAAAATATCACTTGTTGCCGTAGATCAAGTCAGAAATCCACTTCCATCTTCTGTAAGAGCTGTTCTATCTTCAAACCTTGGCGGACTTGCTGATGGACAAATCATGCAAAGTACAACTGCAAATTGCACAGACTTGAACTTCACCATAACTTCCCCAAGTGATTCAGAAATGCTAGTGTTGTATGCTGAGGGTCCATGCAGTAATAATATAGGAATTTCTAAGACTCGTGTAAATGTAACATTTCTTCCGTGCAATTGCCCAATTGGTTTCATCAGAACTAATGAGACATCAAATTGTAATTGTCAATGTGATCCATGTCTCTCCGATAGCATAATTGATTGTTCCTTTGCTAACTCATCGATCCAAAGAAATGCTAATGTCTGGATAAGTTACATCAATGAAACTGAGGATGACTTAGAAGAAAAAAATTACTATGAGAATGCCACAGATTGTCCATATATAACTTACCGCCACTGTCCATTTGACTACTGCCATCCATCTAGCTTCCCAGTCTGGATTAACTTGAGCACACCCAATGGTTCTGATGCACAATGTACTTTTAATCGTGCTGGCAAAATTTGTGGTTCTTGTAAGGATGGTTTCAGTCTTACTCTTGGTAGTTCACATTGCAGGCCATGTTCTAACAGCTGGCTAGCACTACTCATTGTCTTTGCTATAGCTGGTGTAGCACTGGTTGCTTTTCTTCTAGTGTTTAATTTGACAATAGCTGTTGGAACAATCAATGGACTTATCTTTTATGCCAATATCCTTGCAATAAATCATGCTACTTTTTTTCCATTTCAGTCACCCAATTTCTTTACCATCTTCATTGCATGGTTCAACCTGGACTTTGGTTTTGAGACCTGCTTTTTTAATGGAATGGATGGGTATGCCAAAGAATTGCTACAGCTTGCTTTCCCCATTTACATCATATTTATAGTTACCATGGTCATAATTGGCTGTGAATACTCCACTAGAGTTGCCAGACTCTTTACAGGAACCAATCCAGTGGCCACACTAGCTACTTTGATTCTTCTTTCTTATGCCAAATGTCTTCGTATTATCATAGCTGCATTTTCTGCTGCAACATTGAAGTATCCTGATGGATCTCAGGAGAAAGTGTGGCTGATTGATGCTAATGTACATTACTTCAGAGGAAAGCACATTCCCCTATTTCTAGTTGCTCTTCTTATTCTCCTAGTGGGAATAATTTACACTTCTCTTCTTTTTTCCTATCATTGGCTTCTGCTTTTTCCAAACAGAAGAGTAAAATGGCTCAAGAATGCAAGGTTTTATCCCTTCATGGATGCTTATCTTGCTCCTTACAATCTCAAACATCGCTACTGGACTGGATTGCTACTGTTGGTTCGTGCCTTCATATATGTTGTTGCTGCCGTCAATGTTAGTGAGGATCCTGGGAATAATCTCTTATTAATAATCTGCACATTATCTTTACTCTTGTTGCTGAAAATCATTTTCAATTTTAGTAGAATCTACAAATTGTGGCCACTAGATGTGCTTGAAACATCATTTATTTTCAACCTGATATTCTTTTCTGTTGGTTCTCTTTACATTTTAGAGGCTAATCTGAGAAATCAAGAGTCTCTAGCCTTCACGTCAACTAGCATTGCTTTTATCACTTTCTTTGCCATCTTGATCTATCATTTGTATGCTTTTGCACTTCCAAAGAAAATGCGAAGGAAAGTCCTTTCCGTTAGATCGAAGCTCAAACAAAAATTCACCAAAAAAGAAGAGCATGATCCCGAAATCATCCATATACCCCGGAACGTAGTCACATACAGTGTAGTAGATGCTATACCACCAGTAAGCGAACCACTCCTGAATCAATCAGAACGGGAAACAGCCGCAAAAGCCAAACTATCAAGCTTTTCAGATTCCTTTGTGCATATCAATCCTACTGCAGGGGACAGTCTTTCCACAAATGAACAGATTTTCATGTCTGAGAAAGAGACTGTTGTTGAAGCAAGAAAGGACAAGGATGGAAAGGTAGCTGTTAACATCGAACTTGAACCAAGACCCTCGACATTCTCTGACATTCATCTCGATCTTTACATCCGTGACAGTGATGAGTTGGGGATGGAGAGGGAAACTGAAATCAACGACTTTATTGAAGTCACATCTCAGTGAATCCCAGATCCCATGCAGAGCAACTCAGGCATGACATTGTGCATGCATAAAATTATCTCCTGTATTAAATTTTGTAATAGTTTTTGTATTATATTATAATGACATTTATTATTGTATAATTATTATAATTTATATGAACAGTATTATTATTATTATTATTTTTTTTTTTTTCCCCTTCAAATAATATAATTATTATTATATAATGTACATTAATAGTTCATGACTGGATGCATATACAATCAATCCTATAGACACTCATGCAGACACCACAAACATGTGCACTATATAGCTTAATAGCTATCTATATAGCTAGCTCATAATAATGTATATATATATATATATATATGTATATAAGAGCATAGTTTTGATTAATTATTCCTATATTGTTGCAATGATTGATTCATTTATTGTCATCCATAATTAGATTGCATTAATATTAATTTTTAATTTTAGTTATTTCAATCAGCAAAATATGTGACAAAAATGTATGCCTATAATACAAACATATCTCAGATAACAATGCATACAATGTATATATACAATAATAGTCATGCATAGTAACTGTTAAAATACAAGCAAAAGTCATGTAAATATAATCATTTCCATATGTATGAAGATGAATTCAAAATAATTATTAACACATTAAGTTTTGAAAACACATGCAATACATACAAGACACAGTGACCACGAACACTCAAATCGTTATAAGTACTTTTCAACTGAAGTTTTCCCGCTGATGAGCGCCAACAGTTTAATACGATGAATACGAGACATCACCTCCAACTCATATTGCAAGACATCCTCATCACATTCCACCAAAATGGCTCCACACACCCCTTCTTCCCCAAATTTATCTTGGTACTGTGTCAGACCAAGAGCTCCCAACAGAAACTGAATCTAGAAACATACAAACAAAAACACATGTTATTAAAGCTTATATGGTATACCTGAAGTGATAGTTGTGACAATGAGCTATGACACTGAATGTCATAGCTGGAAGGTGTTAATTTTCAGACATGACATCGTACAATTAATTTTCCTTCTGCGATAATATTATGTTAATCTCAGTGCATTTCTTTCTCATAGTATCAATGGCAATAATGTAGCTGAGTGCATGGATGGAAAGTTAATTTCAAGCACTAGCTGTTAGCTAATCGAAAAGAGATTTCACCTGGGATTGATCCATACTTGACAGAAGCTGTTTGTTTCTTGCGCTAGCATCATCAATATCACTCAGAGGATTCACCCTCTGCTGAATGCTGTGTGTGTGTGTGTGTGTGTGTGTGTGTGTGTGTGTGTGTGTGTGCTCAAAAGCTATTGGTTTCTAATTAGAGTGCATGTCAATACCCATGCACCACAACACATCCCTGAGGTTTGTATGAAGTCTATTTGCATTCATTAGATGCTTCTATATAGATCTACTCATGTAATACAGCATTATTTAATTTGATTCATTGACAACAGACCTTGAAGTGGAAAGTCGGTTTTTACTCATCGGAGAAGTCATTTCATTACCAGCACCACCACTATCATTGTTTGAAGACCTCAGCGCCTCCATTTCTTCTCTCAGTCCATTCATCTCCGTCTGAAACAGAGTCGCCTGCTCCGACAACTTCCTCTCTAGATCCATTACCCTGGGAACCAGTGAATGTATCAGTAGATAGTAAACATTAAAGTTATAGCTACTAGAAAGAAAAAATAATTGGAATATATAGCATACAGGTAGTGGTATACAGATAGACAGATATTACAAAATCTAGATCTATATACCGTATTGCAGGAAAGTTTTGAACTGTCTAACTTTCGCGGATGTCTCTAGCTCATCAAATTATCTGTGAAATTCTCCGTAACGTATATGTATTGAACAGCTCATCCATGAAAATTAAAAAGCAAAAATCTTTAAAACTTTTATGGATAGATCATAATCAGAAAACTTGCCCGCTATACAGTAGATTAAACAGTGAGCTAAGAGGTTAGTTAAAGTCAATACCTGTCTGAAAGTTCTTTGTTTGATAAGACCAGCTCTTCGTAGGATGATGGTTGTAGTGTTCTCAGAGTCTCGTGGCAACGAGACACACTAGTCTCGAGCATCTGGACCCTATGACTGATTTGTAACCTGTTTGTGCATGTGTGTGTGTGTGTGTGTGNTTTTCTCCAAATTGGATAGCTATCTCCTCACCTGTCATTTCTCCATACTGATTGTCAATGTCATAGTCTGGAGTCAGTACAATGTTACCTGAGAAACAAAATTTAATATAATTGTAATAGGAGCTGGTCAAGAACAGTACAAGTATACTGGTGGGCAGTATTATCTAGCAGCTAGGAGTTACACTGAATCAATCATTATGAAGGCAAGAGTATATAATAGTATAAGGTAATTATACATTCTTGATGAAGGTAATCGGTAGGTGATCACAGACTCTTCTATATAGCTATCCAGCTAGGGTTGTGCCCAATTGTGTTTGTGAGAAAAACTGAGTACTCTATAACTGATACTCTACTGTTGTAGGTGTACACAGTAACAAGCAATATTGGTTGGGAGTGGTCGACCTCAAAATAGTCTAAAATGCAAAAACAACTTTTTACTCAACCACTACTTGGTCAATTCTGGGCAGAACCCTGAGGCTATCCTAAAACATTAGGCAATAGCTATACTATTTGCATCCTTTTGCGGACTACATAATTTTATAGTGATAGAGCTGTTATTCTTAGTAGCTGGGAGACCATAATTATATTTTATGTTGTTAACAATAGCAACAATAGGTGTTGTAACTCAATTCCTAGTGGAATAGTGGAGGAAAAACCATAGCAAAACAAACAAACCTTTGTCACAATAATAGTATTGTTTTGCAGAGCAAGCCAATACAATAGTAACACACACACACACACACACACACACACATACCTGACCCAGACTCAGACATGGCCCTATTCACATTCCGTCTCGTCCTAGGTTTCGGTGAAGGTCGTGGCGGTGGCTCCAACACCGGACCAGGAGACGTAGGAGAATTCTCATCTCCACTTCCTCTGTCTTTCCTCCGCCTGTTGCCAATGTTCCAAAACCTCCTCTTTTTACCTGATGTAGACTTGTTCTTAGTTCCAGGACTACCTGGTGGTTTGCCGGCAAAGGAGGCCGGCAGAGAGGAAGATAAATCGTATGGTTCGTACACAAATTCGTTGTCCTCTTGAGGAGGAACTGGAGAACTCCGTGTTTGTTGAGCAAGAGGATGGTTGTTACGACCCGTACTGGCTCCGCCCACAACATTTCCTCGACGATTCAGTTGCGGCGATCCACCCTGTTGTGTTGCCGTGGTAACCACGTGTGGCGAATGATGTTTGAGTCTAGAATTGTCGGAGAATGACGGAGAGCCTCTGCCAATGGGTATTGGAGGAGATGTTGGCGAGGGTTGGTTCCTGTTCTGGGTGAGAGTGACGGGATCCATCGGGAGATATTCCTCTCCACTGCTGTACCCATCGCTGGTACCGTTTCCGGGAGTGTTTGTTGCCATGACGACCAAGAGATTTGGTGTGTGAGCTACGTATGTAGCACAATATCTGCTCCGCTTACTAAAGAGGTCTGATTTATTTCACGACTAAAGTTCACTAGTACGAAAATGTTTCAAATCACCAATAGTTATTCGTACTGCACTTAGTTCTTGTATAATATGTGTACTGCCAATGAATTCTATCTACAGTAATAGGTTATTTAAGATCAATTGGCCTGGACTCCACCAAGAATATTCCCTGTGTGTGTGTGGTGTGTGTGTGCATGTGAATCTTGATTACCTTATATAGAAACATAAAGCTAAAAGAGGATGTCATGAATTATTAATTAATCTACAAAGGAAGTCACTTCCACTATATTGTTTGCATGTAGTATAACCTCAATTTACACAGCAATATCCTCCCCTAGGGTAGCTCTTCACAATAAATTTACAGTATGTCAAAAAGAGTTACCCTCAAAATTGTACCACTTAATCATGTGATGCTATTGACCCCTACACACCCACACCCACACATGCACCCCCCTCACACCCACACACACAATTCACACAAAAACACTACAAGAGGTTACGTGACCTTATTAAACCTTGAAAAGAAGTCACCAACTAAACAGCTGTGGGGGGATCTTGGGAACTAGCTTTTGAACCAGAAAATAGTTGCGATGGAGGAGCCTGGGAACTATAGTAGGTTTAAAGGACAACCCTTCTATAAACAGACAAACAAGCCAAGAATTTATCTCTACTGTTTGTCATCTTTTCCCAAAGTGTCCTTATAGATGCTCTTAGAAGTTTCGCTTTGCTTACATCATTGCAGACACAAAAGGTATTGTTAGGAGGTGTATACCGTATAACGGGAAAGTTTTGTGGGGTTTAACTTTTATGGCTTTCGTAGATCATGATCCATCCGCAAAAGTTTTTATCCATGAAATTCTCCATAACGTATAATACGTATGGGCTCGCACAGCTCATCCGCTAGAGACATCCGCAAAAGTCTGACACCGTGAAATTTTCCCGCTGTATAGTACCTATGGTATAGTCTCGATCGTGCCCAGGCTCCTAGCTTCCTTGCGAATATTCCTTTGATGGAAATATTCACGAGGGAAGAACCTGGGAATGAGACAACCTATGGTATAAACATGTTGCATGGCAATGTCAACTTATTTCTCAAACCATAATTATAGCCCACCACCTCATTTGGCCTTAAAAATTTAATTTCCTCAATCAGCTAGATTTTTTATAGATGGTCCATTGAATTGCTATTCATGTGATTTGAACTTTCACAGTGATTTCTAGGTATTGTGTTAGTGATGCCATATACAAAACATCTATGACATCAGAGAAGTCAGACTTAATGATATTCACGACCTTGTTGATAAAGTTTTTCCTCTTTTATGATGAACTTCAAGATGGTGTACTACACACACTGGTGAATGTCATTGACTATTGTATAATGTGGCCTATCTATACAAACTATCCAATCTCTCCAACCAAATCTATATCCCAAACCTCAAACCAGGATCATGTACACAATTGTGCCGTATACAAACCAAACGCTGCATACATGGTTCAGAGAGCTGGTTTGATTCATTTCAGTACCTTCTGTGCATGTGAAGACAACATCTTTAAGTAGATCTATATTATACCCTCTATAGCTAACCAGTGAATCTCAGACCTATACTACTAGAAATATTGTTCGGATCCTCATCTGCAACACCTTTTACCAATACATGCAGTACATCTTCAAAGAATGCCAGGGTCACTTTGCAAGGTGCTTACATGATTACAGGTGCGAGAACTAGTTTTGCATGGTGAATCTCAAACCTAGTGGAAATAGACCCAGTTCCTCCTCTGAAGCACCAGTACCTTTACCAAAGACATCTCTAACAAACAATAGAGCCACTCAGAAACTTGAGAACTATACATTCTTCTTTTACAATCCTTTTTAGAGAGAATTCAATGGTCAATAATTATATTAATTTACAATTTATAAACACACCCAAATAATGTGTCCCTCAATAGCTACGAGTTGAACCATATCAGTAACTTATCTTATTGCAACACTAAATAGTAAACATCCACTGCATGCAGCCAGGCCCCTAATGCTCCATCCCTCTTAGTCTATGTGGGTGATCAACCATATCAGTTTAACTTTATCTGAACTGATCAAAGGAGCACAATGATATACTATATACTTCTATTGCACTCGTATAATCAAGATCTTTGCTATAGTAATTGTTATAGCATGCTGGTCGGGTTTGTGCATGTATCTCAAAATATCACAATGTAATTCTTGCAAATCAATGTTTCTTACTCATGCCACGTCTGCAAAGTTACAGGCGAAGCTTCATAAACAGATTGACAATTTGTGGAATTCTATTTAATAGTCCCAAACCAAAGTAAAAGCACAGGACCATGCAGTGATATTATAACTATAGGAGAAGTATTTCAACGATGTCTGCCTCCTTTCAATTTCATAATCAGCAGTCAACAACATGTTTACAAAAACTTTAGAGCTGTTGTGAATTGTATACAATAGACAATACGTTCGTAACAGTGTTATTGTTTACTTTCAAGCATAATAATATTATAGCGAACCATGGCCAGTATGCATATGGCACCTTGGTTATGTTACATCTAAAAAAAGCATTCATGACGTAGGTTTTGTGTGCATAACAAAGTACCAAGTATAACAATCGAACGATAATACGACTCTAAACTTAATATAATAGTATGGCACTTTAATATTAAATGGAGCCAGCCTATAAGTCAACTTCCCCGGGCCTGCACCTGATAATTGATCATCCAACCCCCTGGCCGGCCATATGGCCATATGCATGCCCCGCACACCCAATACGCGTATAACACGTGTATGCGCATGCATGAGATGGGCGAGGCGAGAGAGATCAAATCAAATTCAGCCTGCGACTGAGTCTAGAATCAGATCAAAGACCTTAAGGCGAAAGCCAGTCTGGACGGAGTGTGTGACCTGACAATCAAGGGCAACGTCCCCCCCTTCCCCTCCTTCCTATCCTGTTACTCGCTTAAGACAATGACGTATACTGTGGAAACTGCAGTGAAATACTGATCTAATGGGGAGAGCATTATATCTAGATGAACAAGAAAATTTACAACCAGATTCAGTAGCAGCAAAAACATACAGTGACCATAGTGATACCACTTTAATGATTCAAATATTCTTCTCACCAGAAGTAAAAATGCATTCAAGAGTACAAAATTGTGCCTAGCTAAGTAGGTCTAATTGAATCAAAAGTGGGAGTATAATGTACTAAGTTATTATAAAAAATATATACATATAATATAGCTAGCTGAGATATAAGTAGATGCACCACACTGCCATCAAAGCTACTCTTCATAGTAAATAAAACAATTGTAGATTGGTGACTTACCTCAGCAGAAAAGGACAGAGATGATCTAGCTGCTTGACAATGTCAACAAATTGTCAACTCAAAAGAGGCGAATTAATGTGGCTTCCGTTTTTGTCCTGCGCGTACTGAAAGAGTTTTTTTCCCCCTCAGGCTTCTGAAGCGAAATGTCTTGCGGGTGAGTAAATTTGCAGCAGCTGAGCTTGCAACCCCCTTATAATTATTGATTGAGTTGGTGTCAAACAGTTCAGCCTTGCTCTTTTTTACTTTCAATTTAATACAGTAATAATTTTTATACTGTACAAAAAATTTTAACCCTTGCGCGAATGATCTAAATGTCTGTCCTAATTTCATTCCCATTCGGCTAGATTGCGAATCAGGAATGGGATAGAGAAATGTAAGGCGTGCATTTTATAGCCGCACCAAAACCCACATCAAGAGAAATTGATAAACTTTGCACCCATTCCAAACGAACCAACAAAGGACCCAAACGTGCGTGAAAGAAGCTCAACGTAGAGAAAACTTGATGGTGCTATAAATAGCTTGGGCAGCTAGCTACTCTGGAAACCTGCGTTACGTCTATTCCGTCTAGAACTCGAAAGTAAGCCGGCTGCTACAAATATTTTGCGTTTACTGAGCTATCTGTTTTTTTAGTGTATCATCAACCAAGTATATTCTGTATTTTATTTACTGATTATTTTGCTCACTTTTGAGTGAGGTAGAATAATGCTTTAGGCTCCCTTGCTTCTAAAACAATTTTGTGTGGATATGATCATATGATATGATATTACAATTTGATGCAAAATAATTTATAATTATAATGGGTGGAGCACACCATAAAAAGAACAATAGCAGTTATTCAGTGCAGTTTGTCCAAATGGCGTGTTGGTGGGATGTATAGTGTGTGTGTGGGTGTACATGTGTATTAAAGTAGGAGTACCAAGTTCAAGTACAGCTCTGGGTATATGTTTTTAGGCCACTTTTATCCTTTTTTGAGCTGCAATAATTTATAGGTGAGGTGAGGTGAGGTTGGTGAACCAAAGCTGCTGCTAGTGCTATTGTAATCATTAGCTTTCCATTTGCTGGCCATGATGGTAGCTGCAGGGAGGTTGTAAATAGAAAATACTGACTGGGGAAAGTATATACCACAAAACTCAATTTAAACTCAATAGCTACGTATAATGTAGATGTTGGTAAGCTTCTCATCCACCAAATGCTAGTACATCAAGTTGTTCGATCCCCAGCACTGACAGAATTTTAAACTAAACTCCTAGTTATGCAAATATGCTCAAGAGTGTATTAAAGCACTAATGGTTTGCTACATAACTTCCAACATTTTCCCCCTTAGGATCTGACATAGTAATGACATTTAGTCTAGTGGCATGCATTAATGAGGCATGCAATGTGAGCATGAACAAATGTATCAAGTCTCACATAAGTCAGTGGGAATAAGGCTACATACTAAGTACACACAATCTTTTTTTACAATTACTATAATTATGAAAAATTATGTTAAACTACTGTATGTGATTGTGTAAGAATTGAGGCATATCGAATCGATTCATCAGCAGATTAGTTGAGGCCGGACAACCCTTATCATCCCAAGATGGCAGAAGGTCCACCCCGTATGTTAACAGCACCCACCCACACACACACCTCTCTCTCCCTCTCTCTCTCTCTCTCTCTCTCTCTCTCTCTCTCTCTC
>CAXIPT010000004.1:1948506-1961006 GCA_964030475.1 Tethya wilhelma | reverse complement strand
TGAAAAGCACACCCCACCTGGTACTAGTTCGGAGAATAATTCTCAGAAGAACTTACCACCAGTTTCGAGAAAGCCGTATGAAAAACGTGTTCTACACGGAGCAGCTTCAGTAGATAGTAGCACTCCAAGTACAAAAACGTTAGTTTAACATTTTTTTTCCTTCTTTTGTTGTTGATGTCCTACGTAGGTACGTACATGTTGTCTAGTTGATCAAGCACAATAGCAGAAGCTTGCCATAATTTTATGTAGCGTATGAGCTCCTGATGGTACTCTTTCATAGCTTAGATATAGCCAATATTTTAAAGTCATACACATGTAATATTTTGATCGTTTTGAGGTTATTTCTTAATTCTTTGTTGCTATAGGAAACCGTACGAGAAGAGTATGATCAAGAGTTCTAGTGTTGATGACCAACGAAGAGGCGATTTGAAACCGTGAGTATTGAATTGCTCAGTCATATCTTGTTCCTATACTTACCTTTAGGTGATTAGTGAGTTTTCCGTGGTTAATTAGTTTTATCCTTCTAGTTGCTAGTTTGCAAAGGCTTCTCTTGGAGCTATTTCATCATTGATTGTTCATCGACAGGGGGAAAGCAATTGAAGAGAGAAAGAGAGAGAGGGAGAGAGAGAGAGAGAGAGAGAGAGAGAGAGAGAGAGAGAGAGAGAGAGAGAGAGAGAGAGAGANATGTGTGTGTGTGTGTGTTAACCCATTTCCATGGCAACATATGCTTGTCCATACCCTTTGCTAATAAATAGTGACATATCTCAGTATGACTGTTTATATGAAATCCAGAAATAAAGTGTCATTTCATATTGTGGAAGAGTTAAGACTTTTCTTTCACACTTACAAGTCATAATATCTCAGATCTTACAAAGCCTCAATCTATACGTACATTATTATTTCTAATCCTCAGCGTTCACAACATCATTTTCTAATTTTTCTTTCTCATAATTAGATACTATCCCTCCTGGAGGCCATGAACCTTCGACCTCACATCAAAGACTTCCAAGCGGAGCAAATTGACGGGGCCATCCTCTTAGAGTGCGATGAGGAGGTGCTGGAACAAGAACTGAACGTAAAGAATAAGCTTCACCGCACCAAGTTGCTGAAGCTAATCAGTGGGAGATATTCTGCGGCAAAGATCATTGAAGGTGGTGACCCTTATGTCTCGTTTAAGCCAATCTAAGCACATGCAATGTTCAAAGACCCTGTGAATTAAGGTATAATTATTATACTAGTTTGGTATCAATTTTATCGATTATTGTGCTATGTGTTGTTTTTTATTGTGTGTGTTGTATGTACCACGTTGTGTGTTTGTATTTTTATAATGGTTTATTGTCAAACTTTAAATTACTTAGAGCAGTATATATCACTATACATAAATAATTGAGAGTTTTACCCAGAATTTGTACCCCCTGAACATGTCTGTCTATACACCCTCTTGTAACACATTGTGCTAATTTTCAAATTTTTTATGATGATGACGTATTGTACGTACATACCTCATGCTTATCTTACATTCAATTTGGTGAGATGTAGTATGGCCATAGTGTCAAAGTTGATCAATGATGGCTAAAACAATATTTTTTGTGTGTGAGAATAGGAATGCATAAACAACAGCTAATGCACCAAAAGTAACAAGCATAATTGCATGTCAATAAATTGTCCTTAAAGTAAACTTAAACTATTTCAAACCTTTTACATATTATCCAACATTCTGACAGTATCTTTTTTGCTAAGTGAATAATTTTTATTCCACCATTAAGAACTACAGGGCCACTATTATCTTTCCACTGATTGCTACTAAGTACAGATGATATAGTCCAGCACTGAGGTCTTTCCTGTGACAATTTTCATCAGACGTAGACGATGAATTCTGCTCAGGATTCCCAGCTCCNATGCATCCAGGCTTAGTAAAAGTCTATGAGTAGCTACATGTTCATCCATCATTATTGGTCTATAATGAACTTGAATTTAGCTATATACAGCTTTTCAACTTTCACTCCTTCCTAGGTGGACCAACATGCACCATCAATTAAAGACAGATGACCGTGTGAATTAAGTTTGAGGCAACTGGATTCTTTAATGTGACCTTATATACTAGGCTATTTTAATCTGTAAAAGTATAATCTTCTATAATAATTTATTATAGCAGCTGCTATATCATGCAGATCTTGTAGGTGTTCTCTAGCTCACCTCTTGTGGAATTAGTATCTCATTTTTTTCGACCAACATCTTTTTCTTGTCCTCTCCTTTGATGTCTTTGGTTGCCATGACAACCTTAGGGCGCTCCATGGCAGTGATAATGTTCCCAACTTTATCAAAGATGGTTGATTCATTGTAAAATGTTCCAGGAGGAGAGTAGACAATGGCGAATTGAGCTGCTGAGTTGAAAGGGACAGTGTACTCTTGACCAATAGAATCTAGAATTTTGACCACCTGTTTGTGTGTGTGTGTGTGTGTGTGTGTGTGTGTGTGTGTGTGTGTGTGTGTGTGTGTGTGTGCATGTGTGCCGTGTATGAGTGTGTGTGTGTGTGTGTGTATGTGTGTGTGTGTGTGCATGTGCACCGTGTGTGTGTGTGTGTGTGTGTGTGTGTGTGTGTGTGTGTGTGTGTGTGTGTGTGTGTGTGTGCATGACATTGTGATGTGTATTCATGCATGCCTCATATAAATCTGTAACAGTATTTAGTTTAGTTTGTTTATCATTACCCTTTTATAGTGGCATGTTAATGATGTTATTATAAAGACAATAATTATGTTATGGGAATGTATGAGTAAACTATACCTTTGTTGTTTTCAAGAAGTGTATGTTGTAAATGTCTCCTCTCTGTACACTCTCTCTATCACCTTTCACCACTTGTACTTGCAAAGGGAAAGACTTTGAGTGTTCTTTCACCAACTCCTCCAAGCTCATACCTCCACCAACTTCACCAAGTGTACCATCATCACTAGTACTACAAACACTTTTCTTCAACAACACATATTCTTTATCGTTTCGATGCTTCTTTCTTGGTCTATCTTGAGCTGTTGAATTTGTACCAATCGAAGTAGGATGTGCTATACCGCTTAAGTCACCATTACTGCTCGGTGATTTTTGACCACCTCCTGGATTTTTTGGCGGTGTGATAATTATAAACTCTTTACTGGCTCGATCTGCAGCACCAATACTTGTGACATTAATGGGTACAGATCTTGTGCCTATTAGAGAGGCTTTGTAAGGAGGCTGCTGTCGTTGAGGCAACAGTTGCTGGCTTAAGCGTATTGGCTGAGAATCTGTACCATTTCCATGTGTACCTGGTATAAAAGTTGGGCTGAAGTTAGTTGATTGTGATTCTGGCATTGATGTTCCCCGAGTCAGTGCAACCGGCTCATAAAAATGTTGCCGTGGTGGTGAGTTGCTGTCCATTGAGGAATTGGGAGAGGAGAAGTCCATGGATTTTGACATATGGAGGCCAAGGAGCTGTTTGGAGGATGGTATACGTAGTGGTGAAGTCTTCGGAGGAGAATCAGGCAATGAAGACATAGTGTCCCAAGTCTGTAACACTGTTATGTGCTGCCCACCACTATATATATAGCTCACTGCCAGAGATTCTTTTAATGGGTAGTGATTAAGTTGATTATGATACTCCTATAGTTGGATGGCACAATGTAATGTATATCAAGGCTTCTGTGTCTTTTTGTGAAAGAGTACACAACATGCACTCTGTCAGATCATTTATTATAGCAGCTATTGTCTATAGAGTAACTATATATGGTCAGTCAACACACAACCATAAAATGTGTTTAGTGTCTACTATAGTCAGTTACAATACTCCAGTCCAGTCTTATGAACAGAATGTCCTGCAGTTTGATCAACAGTCTCAGTACAAACATTCTCAACTGAAGCTACTGATTTATATTAATAGCTATAGAATAATAGGGGCAATAATTCTGTGAATGAGCTACGTAGAGTTTTTGCTCTGTATCCCTGCAACATACCTTTCAATTAAATTGATGGGCTTGTCAACTTGTCAAAGAGTAACAAAGTGCTCCACTTACGGTGTCTCTCGCTGTTATACCTGTTTTCGTCCGTCACCTGCATGCATCTTTATATTAATACGACGTCGTACACTACTGTATACATTCACATTGACAGATTAAATTGAGTCTTCCAAACTTATTATTGATCGATTGACAGTTGTGTACTTGTATGGCGGCAGATCGCAAACTATCTGAGTATCTCAATGAGTCATGCTCACCAGCCACGTGATTGCCGCGCTGGAAATTCCCTGATCGCGCGTACGCATGCGCAATTTTTTTTTAAGAACGCGGGAATAGATACTACATATGGCCATCACAAATCACAAGAATAGCATTTCTATTGGTAAAATCCATGTCATATTAATAAAAGAAGAAATTAAAAAAGAAATTTACATAATAGAAGAGTACATTGTCATGTGCAACAACAACAATAATAATTAATACAATAAATTATAAAATTACTGCTAAGTACTGATATAATCCAGGACTGAGGTCTTTCCTGTGACCATTTTCATCAGACGTAGACGATGAATTTTGCTCAGGATTCCCAGCTCCACTTGTAGCATGTCGTCACTGAACTGTGAGAGCAGATCTCCATTCACGTGCTGATCTCTGAACACATCTCTGTATTGGTTGAGATTCATTGCCTCTAGCAACTGAGATACCTTTAGGAGTGTGTATGTTTAGAGAAGAACAGAATAACATCAGGTTAAGGTAAAACAATTATACTCGAACCATACCCATTAGAGTGATAACATTTCCCAATTTAAATTTAAATCAATACTACTTCATTTTTTAACGCCCAAAATTTTGAAATTTTTTATTATTTACTTGTTACTAATAACTACTGCTCAGCTAAAGCTTCTACCTCAATCCTGTATATACGTTGTAGCTACTTGCAGTAATCCAGTCAAAGTAATGGTACATTAATTTTACCTGTGACTCATTCAGTGATCGGAGATGAGATATGTTTGTTCTCCTGTCGGCCTCTGTCATTTCAGACTCACTTGAGGGGGTGCTGGCTCTTGAAAGATCTCTTTGCAAATCTTCTTGAGTCTCCTAGGGAGATTTAAACAGAATAATATAGTTATAAGTAAGACCATTATTCAGCAATATAACACAATGTAATGACATCGTGCATGGGTAGTCATGCAGTATAGTTGTCAGCGTATTTATTATGAAGTATAGGCCTATACCATTTTCCTCAGAACTTGTTTCAAGATGTCTTTCAGTCTTTCGACTTCTGTTTCAAGTTTCTCACATCTTCTCTTCAGCATTTCCACATCTCTCTTATCTCGACACTCACCATTGTCGACTCTTGTTTGCTGCTGTGCAGCTGCTTCTTTATTCTTACCAATGCCCACCCCATTTTGTGCTTTTGTATCAGCAATGGTATGGTCTATCGCCCAATCAGGAGTGCCTGTGTTTTTTGGGGGTGTGATCCTTGTGGGTGTGGCAAGTGATGAAATGGTGGGTGCAGATTCTAGTGAGATTATAAGTTCGACCATCTCCGAGGATGTACGGTGTGTCCGAGGCTCCTTTGCCGTGGGTTTTGAAGGTGTGTTTGTTGTGGGTGGGATAATTTTTGTGTCAAAATGTTGCTTTTTTCGTGGTGAGATAGGGGGAGGAGTTTCATCGGTAACTGTTAATGAAGAGTTTACGGGTGGCTTTGTCGGAACAGGTGGGTGTGGTTTTGGTGGTAATTGTGGGTGTGGTTTAACAGGAAGGGGTGCTGGAGGTCTAGCAATATTCGAAGCCTGCATTTGATGCTCGAAATTTCCTGTTTTTGCCGACAAAATTGTAGGCGTTCGTTTTGAAGGAAGGTCATTAATCTCAGCATAAATTTCGTTACTAGGTGGTGGGTTAGTTCTACTAGGCAATTGATATTCATTTCTACTTACTTCACTCGATCCTTCATCAAATATCAAAGGCTGATAATCTTGATCATCGTCATTGTTCACAACTTCCTGCTTCATGCTTGTCATCTCTTGAGCAGCATTACTTGCATCGCTAGAGGAGGATTGCTTTCGTACTTTTTTAGCCATCAGTGCTGGCTGTTCTATGGACACACCAGTGTGTTCATGACCTCTTCTCATTCTCTTTAGTAGGAAATTCTGTGCTCTGCTCTTGACAGTATTGTGCGAAGCTTGTGGAATGAGATATTCTGCTGGATTGGAACCAGATTGTGACATAGAAGATATACTTTGACCATCAGCATGTGTGGACAAGTGTGACCTATAATTTCTCATCAGTGTCAGTGTATCATCGTAGAGATGTTCTTCGCTCTTTTCAAAATTACGGTCATCACTTGGAGATTTGAACAAGGTCACTTTTATATCCAAGTCTAAAGAAAATTCAACTGGTCTAATCATCTCTTCAACTTGTTTTGAAACATGTTCAACTGGATTTTTCCTCTCAGTGCCTAGTTCGACCGATTCATCTTTAAAGCGACTTGCTACTATAGTGGAAATGGTCGATTGTGATTGAAGGGTGATTACTTCACCTTTTAGCTCATCTGGTAGTGGATCCTCTGCATCAAGACTGAAATATATTCGAGCTTTTGTGGGGAAAATATCGGGTATGGTTTGGACCAGCTCCGGTAAGTAGAGCTTGCACTTGGAAGGGTCTGTTGTAAAACGACCCATAGCTTTGTAAGGGAGAGTCTTGGTGCAGTGTTGAGTGAAACTGAACACATTTAACTTGTTTGCCAAACCAAATTTAGAGGTCTTGACCTATGTAACACGAGCGAAAAGGTTGATATGCATATACTGGCATAGTAATTCTTCCAACAATAATAGTATTACAATGTCATTCAACATGTGAAGTTATGTGATAGAAACATGAATATGATTATCGGCATATGCACCTGCATGCCATGCTAGTGGGTCACACAACAGGAAACGTGAATCTGATTGCAAATGTGCATATGTACATAATACATGCATATATATTGTGACCATGAATGTGAATAAAGACACGATTGCAGTTATAGGCATGCAGCTGTTATTCCTATTTCAGACATGCTCTATAGACTTGCAATATCATGCATGATTAACCAGCTCAATGGTCAACGAACATGCATGCATGTATAACTAACTATATTCTCTTGGGAGCAATGAGTATTTTCTCTCACCTCTTGTGGAAAAAGTATCTCATTTTTTTCGATCAGCATTGTTTTCCTGTCAACTCCTTTGACCTCTTTGGTTGCCATGACAACTTTGGGCCGCACCATGGCATGGATGAGGTCCCCAATGTTATCAAAGATAGTTGATTCATTGTATGTTCCAGGAGGAGAGTAGACAATGGCGAATTGAGCTGCTGAGTTGAAAGGGACGGTGTACTCTTGACCGATAGAGTCAATTACTTTGACTACCTGCATGTGTGTGTGTGTGTGTGTGTTTGCCATTGTCTAAAAAACAAAGTTTTTATAGACAGCTATTTTGTTTGCCATTGACTCCCTGTGACCCCTATAGCTAAATGTCACCTCTACTCAGCCACTAACCTGCAATTAGGATGTATATATGCCCTTAAGTTTGCAGCACTCAATCATGCATCTAGTGCTGCCCACTTAAGGGTCATGCATACAAATGTAATGTGTGTGTGTGTGTGTGTGTGTGTGTGNTGTGTGTGTGTGTGTGTGTGTGTGTGTGTGTGTGTGTGTGTGTGTGTGTGTGTGTCACTGTGTATGTATCACATGTAACTATAATTATGCTTATCATAACAGTTAACCCTGTAGTAGCAGCTATATAAAGGTATGCATATTATTATAACAATACAACTATAGTAAGCTGTTAACCTTTGTTGTTTTCAAGAAGTGAATGTTGTAAATGTTTCCTCTCTGTACACTCTCTCTATCACCTTTCATCACTTTTACTTGCAAAGGAAAAGACTTTGAGTGTTCTCTCACCAGTTCCTCTAAACTCATACCTCCACCATCTTCACCAAGTGTACCATCATCACTACTAACACTCTTCTTCAATAGGACATACTCTCTATCGTTTCGATACTTCTTCCTTGGTCTATCTTGAGCTGCTGAATTTCCTCGATCTTTTGATACTTGAACTGCAGCACCACTAGTACTCGTGGCATTAATGGGTACCGATCTTGTACCCATTAGAGGTGATTTATAAGGAGGTGGTCTACGTGGTGGTGGCCGTCTTGCCGACGGGGAATCTTCACCATTTCCGTGTGGACTTCGTGTAAAATTTGAGCTCGGGCTGTTAGATTTTACCCCGCCTGCAGCTGGTGTTGCGGATGTTCCTGCACCTCGATACATTGTGACGGGCTCGTAAAAATGCGGCCTTGATGGTGAGTTGTAGTCCATTGAAGTATTGAGAGAGGAATCTACGGATTTTGACACATGGAGGGACTGTTTGGGGGGGCGAGGTGGTGGGGTGTTTGGTAGAGAATCATTCAATGAAGACATTGTGTCTGAGCATATACCTCTGCTTCTTGGAGATGAGTAAACATCAGCATGTGCATGGGGTGTACGTAATAGTCAATTGCTACGATTCTA
This sequence comes from Tethya wilhelma, assembly GCA_964030475.1. Lineage (NCBI taxonomy): Eukaryota > Metazoa > Porifera > Demospongiae > Tethyida > Tethyidae > Tethya > Tethya wilhelma. The sequence goes on along the minus strand of CAXIPT010000004.1, from coordinate 1,952,470 downwards.
GGACCTAGTTGGATGACAAATTAACATTAATATAAATCAAATTTCCGTCTGTACATGTGCACATAAATCCTGTGTCTTTTTGTATATATAATTGTTGAATTAAGAGTACAATCCTACATAATTTTGTGAGATAAAAACAGATCAAAGTCATGTAGTCTGATCAAGCTATAGGGCATTAAACTCCAAGAAGTTAAAATTTTAGTTTATAAGCCTTTGGTCTGATCCTGTGTTCATGATATAATATATATAATATTATATATAGTCTGATGATCTACAGTCGGCAATACCACTATAGTATTACTAACTAGCTAACTATTATAACCATGGAGCTAGCTAGGGTAATCAAGTTCTGTAATAAATAGTTTGTACATACCTCAGTTTTAGCTCAGTGGCGCCATCATGATAGTGCATGTGTCTGCGAGGTCTTCGTGCCTGTATACGTAGTCACTGCCACTCGATCATTGAGATTGTTTTTCAGTCCTTAATACACTAGATATGTCAATGAATAATGTTGCTACATAAACATAATCATTCATTATATTGTTTGAAGTCTCCTCATCAGTTTGTGTAACATAACAATACGCCCAAAATAAAATATGCGTGCACGTGATATTAATTGTTAATGGCCGCGCCGGCGCGCCGTCCTATCGCTGTGAGTATTTTTACGCATGCGCAAAATGTGTCGCAAGCGCAATTCAATGTGAAAGATGACCATAATTATGACATTTTTATGGAGTACATTTCGAATGAGCATGCCACAATATATAATTAATGATTGCATCATTAAAGGATTAAGATGACTAGTGAATCGGAGGACAAAGAGAGCCTGTGATCAACTTGATGACTGTGAAAGAAAAAACTGAACATCAATAAAATATACAACATCCATTTTTTTTGACACACTTGCATTAGGATTGCATGTATACAAAGATTGAGGATACAATAAGATAAACGAGAGAGCATAGGAAAGCAACAGTCACATTTATAAATACTTTAGCAGAATATTGCATAATAAAAGAGAGAGAGAAATAGCTAAAATGAATACAAACAGACTTTCACACAAAATGGCCAGACATTTCCAGTTGCCACATTCATTATATAGCTGCTAACTGAACGCTCCAACATCCAGATAGCCTGCCATAGACTCGAGGGAGACTGAGAATCTTTCTACCAACATAGAGAAGGTTGGTCTATCCAGAGGAGAGGCTCTCCAACAGTGAAGAATAATGGTGTACCTAACATAAAGATTATTTTTGTAATAACAGGCGTAAAATTAATGATGCATATACAACACTTCTAAAACATGCATAATTATGGTAACTGCTCTCACACATGCATGCACCACATGCATGCACAGACATACACACATACACACACACACACACACACACACACACACACACACACACACACACACACACACACACACACACACACACAAGTCTACTACTTACACATCGTCACTGCAAGCTGCATTAGCCGGTCTCTCCATACGGTAACCACTCTCAAGCTTCGCAGGCAAACTTGAAGGATTATCCCCAGCATACGGTGTCTTCCCGCCGCTGAAGATCTCCCAACAAGTAACACCAAACGCCCACTGCAAGGGAAACAAGATGGAATTGACAAAATGGAGCTAAAATCTATGCATTGATAAAAAAAAATAACAACAAAAAATGCGCTAAATTTCACTGTGAAGTACTATGGTAATAGCAAGCAAGACAATCTGTGAAAACACATTTTTAGCAAATCAGGGAAATTTTATTTCTCTAGAAAAAAGGACCTATACGGTAGACCATTCTTATCAATAAATCAACAACAACAACAACAAACTCAACATAAAAATCATGCATTGTGCGTGTTAGTTTTTATCTGATATTTGAAGGTTCACTGTTTCAACTTTCAACTATGGATTGCACACATAATATTATACGTACCACATCTGACTTCTCTGAGAAGATATAGTCTGTCAGGCTCTCAGGTGCCAGCCACTTCACTGGTAGCTTAATGGCTGTTCCTTTGTCTTGTCTGAAGTAGTCCTTGGTCTCCAAATTCTCGGCTAGTCCAAAGTCAGCCACTTTTATCACATAGTTTACATCTATCCTGTAAGATCAAAACAACCAGGAGAAAAAAGTTATTAAACTGTAAGTACTCACAGAAGTACAGGTACATACTCTGCTACATAACCAAACAACTATTCAGTAAAATGGAATGTACGTGTGCGTGTGTGCATTGGGGAGGGAGGGGAGTGGAAGCAAACATGTATTAGATGAAAAGCTGAGGAAGGAGCAAGTGGTTAGTCATATTTTCAAACTTACATGCAGTTCCTTGCGGCCAAGTCTCTGTGGACAATCTTCTTGCTGGCGAGATACTCCATTCCCTTGGCAACCTGTATGCTCATGTCCATCAGTCTCTTCAGAGCAACAGTAGCCTGTATGAACAAAGACAGTGAGACACAGTACACAAAAAAAGTACTTATACATCAGAGTCAGTTAGCCTCGTTCCCAGGACCCAGGCGCCTGCCTCTCTTGCGACTGAATATGAGGAGGCAAATAGCTCAAGCCTAGTTGGTATCAAATGTCATGGAAAGAGCCTGGTATCAAATATCACATACCAGACTTTCTCGAGCTTTATTTTTTTGAAGAAAATATTTGGAAATGAGGAGCCTGAAAATGGGGCTATATACCTCTGAAGCTTCCGCGACAAAACACAAATGTGAAATTTAAGAATATTTTTATTATGTGGACTATGTATAAATTCAGCATGGCAGTTCTTGTTTGTCTACAAGACAACAAAAAGAAATTCCTTTGGGAATCCACCGACTAAAAAACTTAGCTACACTGTAACAAGCTTACCGAGTCTTCGTCGATAGGGTCCTCCAGAGGTACAACAAGAGTGGACCTCTCCTTCTTTAGGTACGAGAGGAGACTGCCATTGGCCATGAATGGCATCACGAGGTAGGGGGTGGGGCCACCGTCCAAACAGACCCCCGTCAGTTTCAAGACGTTGGGATGATCAAACTCCTGCATCCGGAGACACTCGAGGAGCAGCTCGCGAATGAGAGTCTCGTTTAGAAAACCTGTGAGAGTAAAGATACGAGCATCAAGACATGTAAGTACTGTATTGCATAAAAATATGCCGGATTTTAATATTGGTGGATTGGCGGTTTTGGTAAGGATTGCCAGTAGTAAATCTGCCAAACAGTCATTTTTGCGCAGCACATACAGAATACATGTATTGCTGCATGCGCTACAGCTAAAGCAAAATTTTTGACAATTTGCTAATAATTATTAAATCCTGCCTTGTTTGCAGGTGTTCTATGTGTAGCTAAAGATCATTTTTATGTCCTTACATTCTAAGTCCATGAGTAAAAACTTATCTGGTAAGAATTGCCAACACAATAAATCAATTATTGATGGAGCAATAGCAGCTAAAGATTAACTAGCAATAGTAGATAGCACACTGATAGGAACTGGGTATGATACTATTCTAAAGTGTAGGCTGTACACATTGGAACCAACCTTTCAGTGTCTTCACTGCAACCACTCCAGTGACCGTCCGTCCAAGATCCTTCAGGAGGTGAGCCTTATAGACGACACCAAACTCACCTAAACAGTGGATGGCATGATGAATCATATATGACATTATTATTGTGCTTCAGTAAGGGTATGTATTAAAAATATTTGTCATTTACAATTGAACCATGAAATAAGGTACAACTATAGACTGAATGGTGGTGAAAGTATACCTTGACCAATTGACTCCAACAGTTCAATGCTGTTGGAATAGATAATGAGTTCCCTTGGTATGTCCACTTTGAGGTCACTTTGAACGGAGAACATTTGAAACTCATTTCCTATAATTAGAACAAATCAAGGCACAGACTTTAAAGTTGTCAATCACTGCTAGAATACAAATTTATACAACACACACACACACACACACACACACACACACACACACACAC
>CAXIPT010000004.1:1830225-1942267 GCA_964030475.1 Tethya wilhelma | reverse complement strand
AGAGAGAGAGAGAGAGAGAGAGAGAGAGAGAGAGAGAGAGAGAGAGAGAGAGAGAGACTGACTTGTACTACAGTAACAGGGTGCATATGTACAAGAGCTACACTTAAAATTTCCATTTTGTTTCTTTAACCTAACAACTGATGTACCTGAGCAAGTCCTTCCATCTTGGTTCAAGAACAACCCTTGTGGACAAGCACATATGTAAGACCCCGGTGTGTTCTCACAAAAGCCTTCACATCTGTGTCCTCCAATTTTACACTCATCTACATCTGCACAACCATAATGAAAATTAAAATGTATGGTGAACATTCCTCAATGCAGCAACAAAAAGTTCAAAATTATCTAGTCAGTATAATAATATCACACACAATATTTATTGGCATATAAATTATCACCTATTCAGCCATTACAATATGCAGGGTGACTATATTTTTTTCTCAAATCTGTTAAAATTAATCTGACACAAATATTTTTTATACCATACATAAAATTAATATCACTAATCGTTTCTACAGTCAATGAATCTACGTATGCTGTTATAGGGATCGTGCCTTGTGTAGAAAGTCATGCAATATTGTCCAGCATAAGTTACTGGACATAGAGTTCGACGAGCGAAATAGTAATATCTTCGTCAACGGTGTCTTGATCACAACAAACACGAACTTCAAGCCCACCAGTCGTGGGAGCACCGAGATCGACAGAGAACCAGGGAGGGGTGTTGAACTCACAGCAGGGGCCAACAGGACAACCGTCTCCGTCCCAGAGTGGATCGTCGGTACGAAATTGAAAATTAAGGTCAAAATTGGCCCCGTGGATGCCAGACTCACAGAAGTAGCTATTCCCGACAAACTGTGCAATGTGAGTCGGTCCACCATCGCACGGGCAACTGTTACCTGCTCCCTGTTCGTCGGTGAAGCCGGCTGCAAAGGTCCAAATGTGAGTGCGTGGGGATCCGTAGGTCAGGCTCACACCATCTGTATACCAAGTGTCGATGGTTTGGTGCACAGAGTGAAACGGCAGTGGGGTTCCGTACTGGTATCCGATGATTCGTCCGCACACTTTACTGTACTCCAGTGAAGCGTTGTGGCCGACAGTTTGGAGCCAAGAAACACAGCTTGCAGTGTTTGTAACCGGTCTACCACAAGCTCGTACGTTGTTCTGACTGTACAGTCTAAAACCAGGCGGACAATCAGTGTCTTGATCACTCATGTTGAGGAAAGCGGCCGTAGTCCACAGCCCAGCTCCGCACTCTGGAACTGGTTGGACTGGTGCAGAGCGGAGAAGTAACCGGATGACTCTTGTGCTGTCTTGTTGTGTCTCTTCTCTCAGCTCATCTGCTGCACAACGTTCCCCACCGACACTGGTTGGATCAAGTGGGATCTCACCGATGGGGATATAGATGGTGGAGGAGCTAGCTGGCATGAGAATACTAGCTATGACAACCACTAAACTTAGCATACCAGCACACATTGCTATACTATAGTAGATCTATACTACATATATATGTGATGGCAAGGTCCTACAAACAATCCGAGATGGGCAGAATGAAGAGCAGCATACAATATATAGGCAAAGGGCATCAACAATATCGAATATAGCCTGATGGGAGTGATCAGATGTATACAGACTATTCCCACAGTCACTCATGGCAAATGATCCATGTCGTGTTGACAGACCACATGCATTGTTTAGTCTCATTAACTCTATCTAGTGTGGCAACAATGGATACGGGTTCAAGGGTCACAAAATCAATCCGTATGTCTTGCCAGACTCTTTGCATGTTAGTTAATATGTAGATGAAAGAGTCTGGTACATATCCTACACAAGCTTAGCCTCATATCCAGGCCACTCCCTGTTTTTGTGTTAACAGCTTTGTATCCAGGCCACTCGGGATCTTATTGAAAATGTGTTTACAATTGATACTAGCAAACTTATCTTTCTGCCAAATTGAGTTGAACTTCACCATCTAGAGCTAGTGCAAATAATGTTAACACAGACTGAGGTAGGCACCGTTGATTGTTAATAATAAATGGACAAAGCGATGCTGCAGCTACAGAGCCTCACTATTGCTTTAAATTCTTTGACTGTATTTGCAGTCAACTGTTCACAAGGTGGCAGTATAATTAACTAGAGCATTTTACAATTGGTACTTGTTTTACAATTAGTGGACCAGGTGGCCTAAACAGCTCTACATTGATACATTAGTTGTGGACGTACTCCTACACCCTTATTGTGAAGAGCTTTATGCGTTTGAGTGCCCAGTTACTTTTTTTTTTTTTTTTTTTTGGGTGTTTGTTTGCTTACTTAGCTATAGCTAGCAGAAGCAGGGGGGAAAAATTATACTACTAAATCAAGGCATAAATTAGCTTCTCCAAGCTTACTGGGAGTCATCTTCACTAAATTCACTCTCACTGTCTAACCCAGACTGCTCCGAGTTTAGCGGACTGCAGACACTCTGTAGTTCTTCTTCCCTGTGGTATGGTATTGAAATGATACCCTGACATGAATACAATTTGATACACTATGGCTACTGCACTGGCAGCCTGTATACTTTCCTATACTGCTTTTGCATTGCCGAGTTTAATACATATTGAATATTCTGGATTNGGGATTGAACCTGGGAGTTTCTCTTCACAAACCTTACTATCGCATGATCTTACTACTAAGCTACAAGGTACTACATATAGTGGACAAGATAAAAGTGGTCATACTTATAATTGTTACCTACCTATACACTGTCCTTCATTATGTGCATCTTCCTTGTACCCCTCTTGACAGTAACACAGGTCATCAGAGGAGTCAAACAGGCCAATCCCCGACGTAAAGCACACACAGTTTTCGTTCCCACTTTCGCAAATGCTAGGATTGTTTGTACAGTGTATACCGTTGCCATAGTAACCATCTCGGCAGGCACAAGTGAAGCCACCGATGGTATTGGTGCAGTCAGCTCTTGACGGATGACAGTTGTGATCACCAGAGTCACACTCGTTGAGATCTAGAGAAAGAGAGAGAGAGAGAGAGAGAGGAATGTGAAGCTGAATGATCAAAATCTCAAAATCAAATCATATTAATATCAATATCAACCGTACCAAGACACGAGAACCCGTTTCCATAAAAACCCTCCATACAGGAACAGTTAAAACTGCCGAGAGTGTTGACACAGTTAGCAAATTCATTGCAGACAGGGCCATCAACATCATCAGGGGATTCACATTCATCGATATCTAGGAAGAGAGAATACAGTATAATAATAATAGTGATTAATGGCTAGACTATATGCACAACCAGTTTACAAGTAAAAAGATTCTATCCAGCAAATCCAGAATAAGTTCTGGTTTAGAGACTGACCAACCTTCACATGTGATTCCATCTCCTGTGAAGCCTTTGTTGCAGTAACAAGCCGGTACTCCATTGACGTCTGGTACACAACGAGCATAGTCATGGCAACCAAGTTGATCACATGTGAGTACCACTGTAAAAATTGTGTGAGTTGTACAATCCTTAAAAAAGGAAAGTTGTACTTTATGTCGGTGTTTAGACTAACTAAATTGACTAAAAAGTATAAATTCTTTGCTTAGAATTACCAGTGCAGTCTATTCCATCGCCTCGGTAACCATCTTGGCAGCTGCACATGAAGCTCCCAATGGTGTTGGTACAATCAGCATTAGTGTGGCAGTTATGCTCACCAGTAGCACATTCATTAATATCTAAATACAAAAACACCAAAATTTGCAAAATTATTTGCGAATCGCCAAAAAAATTTTCTCCATCGGAAAAAATCAGCAGATTACATGCAAACATACCTCTACATTGTGTTCCATCACCACGGTAACCAGTTTGACAGGTACAAGTGAAGCTGCCCTTTGTATTAGTACAGTTGGCAAGAGAGTGACAGTTGTGACTGCCTGACAGACACTCATCGATATCTGTAAGTAACAGAAAAGGTTGTTTTTTTTTTAAAACAGGCAACTTGTGACAAATTCTATAACATTACTGTTATGTTTTTTTTTGTGAAGCAATTGAAAAAATAATCAAATATATAGCATAATGGGAAAAAATGAATGTTTCTAGCATACCAATACAGACGAAACCATTTCCACGATATCCTTCTCGACAGGAGCAGTTGAAGCCACCTAAGGTGTTGACGCACCGAGCATACTCACTGCAGGCTGGCTCAACACCATCCAGAGCTGGGCGAGAGCACTCGTCAATATCTGGGAGGTGTAGAAATGCAACACTTACTACAATAATATTTATTGTTATTTAGCCCCGTACCCAGGCTCTCCCCTTTGACCATTCACTCACGGAAAGTGTAAAGGTCAAAGAAGAGAGCCTGGGTACTGAGCTAGGCTAACTATTATTACTAAAATTGAGTACATGTACTTATAGCGGCCTCATTCAAAGGTGCCCTTCCATCTGATGTTATTTTCGAAAGAAAAAAATTGTGAGAGAGGAGTCAGGCAACAAGGCTAAGTATACTTTAGGGGGTTGAATTCAAAAATAAATTCACTGCTATTCAAGCAGCTATGGAGACATAATATCTTTGCTGATTACAGAATATGTATAGTACAAGCTAGAGCATGGGCCACCAAACTGCACACCAAGATCATTTGAGAGGTGTGCATCTATCTGTGTCTGTAAGTAAAGGTGTCTGCGTATACAAGAGTCCTGGAGAGGCCTCCTTACCTTCACAATGGAAGCCATCTCCTCTGAATCCATCGTTGCAGAAACATCCAAGCTCTCCATTTGTGTCTTCTTCAATACATTGAGCGTAGTCATGGCAACCAAGGTCGTTACATCTGTACTCAACTGTACAAAAAACGAGAGGCACATAAAATTTAATGTTTACAAAATATGCGAAAAAAATTTGATGGTTCACAAGAATTAAGAATTTAAATTTCAAACAAAATAATGAAATTTAGTATAATTATTATTCCATCCCTATAATAAGATGGTATAGCCCCACCTACATATAAAACAACCTAATACTAAAAGAGTCAAAAAATTTTCCCATCTTTCGAGAAACCTTGACAACTCACTTGTATCATCATCAATGACAGTCACCCTGATAACTCTAGTGCTCTCTCCGTCCAGGAAGCCATTCTTCCTGACCGTGACAATCAGCTCAAAGTACTTCTCCTCTTCTTCAATGCCGTCATCGATGATCGTGATAGTGAAGTTGTCATCTGACCTAACGTCATTCGAGTTGACCCTCCAGCGAACCCTGTGCTCACTCAGAGGGGTGTAGTCCATTCCAGCTGTGAAGAGAAAAGAAAAGAAAGAAAACGGTGAAATTTCACCATTATTAAAGATATGTGTAAAAGATGCAATGCTTTAAAAGATACATGCATGATTTAGCTCCCATTGAGTTTGAGACATACATATTATAGCTATCATTAATATTTCATTGTAGCTAGGTTGATCGAGGTACCACCGTATAGCAGGAAAGTTTCGTGGGGTTTCCCGGTTTTTGCGGATCACGATCCATTCGCAAACATTTTTTATCCACAAAATTCTCCATAACATATTATACATAAGGTCTTCACACAGCTCATCCGTGACAGTTAAAATGCAAAAAATGTTTAACAAAAAAACTTCTGCGAAAGTTAAACCCCGTGAAACTTTCCCGATGTATGGTACACATATATACTATTTATATCGACTAAAATGAATCACCTCTTGCAGTTCCATCTCTGGTTGATACTGTTACCTCACTGGAGACAGCACAGTCGCCTCCAGCCCTGCTCAAGATGATCTGAGTGAGGGTTCCTCCCTCCACCACCATCTGGTTCATGATCTTTATGTTGGGCACTAAATAGAATAAGGGATAGGTATAATAGTATGTAGTTTTATGCCAAGATGTGTAAAAAAAAAAATAAAAAAAATTTATGTTTATGTCACATGTATAAACCATAATGTTGTATGTGACTGTCCATATACAATTTTGAAAACACACTAATTCTCTTTTTTTTCCTTCTCAAAGTTGCATATATATGCCATGGTTCCATCAATGTGGATACTGTCATGTCATGTCACGTTAGCGGAGTTGTAATTGAAAAAGAGACGAGAAAATGGGTGTACAACCAAATATGAGGTTGATTGAAATCATGAAATGCCTTAGTTGCTTTTGTCTTGTAGCCAAGAATATGCTTCTTGTAAGTTCAATTGGTATGCATTTAAAGCAAAATATGTAGAATTTTAGCTAAAGAAATTTGCATTTGGATATAATTAGGAAATGATTGCAAATCAAAATTCCAATTTCAAAACCCTCACTGAATTATTGGCTGACCATAAGTTGTACAAAATATCTACAAATTGAACACTTGTAAACAAATTCACAAACAAACAAACAAACAAACTGTACTTACGACCCATCGGAATCATCTTGTAGCCAGCTGTATACCCGTAAGAGCTTTCCCTCGCCAATCCGTAAATGGTTGGACTTGTCGCAGGACCGCCCACAGAGTCATACCTGATCACATGACTACCGTACGACAGGTTCGTACAGGCACCATATCCACATACGACATCATCCGAACAGTAAATTGAAGAGTAATTTTGAAATAGGACCACTTCTGTGTTATCGATGTACAAATTCGAATGCCTACGGCTGACTTCCACGCTCGAGGAATTGGATTTTCGAAAATAAGGCTCTGGTACTGCAAAACTGAGGTAGTTATGGGTCCTGAACGCTGTACCTCCGGGATTCTCTGTGGACGCTATCACGCTATCCGCATATTGGTTGAATGGTGGCACGTAAAGCAGCGCAGGATCTCCCAGTTCGTATACCTCATCCACACTGTGACCTTTCATGTACTGCATCACTATGGATGGTTTGGTCGTTTCAATCGCACAAAATTCTCGAAAAAATCGACCCGGTTCATTCACCGACGTGCTCGTTGAAGGAGTTTCAAAATGTCCTTCGGTGTTAAACTGCGCCCATCCACCTCGATTGATTACTTCTCTATTTAATGCCCGCCTTATCGTACCGTCCTCGGCTGTGCAAGTCACAGTGACTTCGTTGCCATTGGTGATACTACCGATACGATAATGCTCGCCGGAGCGGCGAACAGCGAAGGGGGTAGTGAAGAATTTCGTGCCCCAAGTGATGTGAGGTGGTACCTGCTCCACAATGTAGTCACACGAAGACATGTTGAACGGTACCTGACCGCATTCGTGCCCGGTGAACACAGAAATCGGGTGCGTTGAGATGAGAATAGTGCCAGTCAAATCGTCGGGCGAGCGAATGAGAACGGTCTGCAGACGGCGCAAATTTTTAAGCTTACCGCTACTGCCGGCAAGGATCACACTGGGAAAGTCTCCCGTCGTATCGCTGGGTGGGGTAATGGGCTGCGTAGGCTGGATGGTCACATCTGTGCCGTCCTGACAAGGCACGATGAGGAATTGGCTGTTGTAGGCTACGGTGGTGCCTTCGATGCCGGCGGAGAAGATGAAATATTTGTAATTGCTAGGGGCGTACTCGCTGTAGTCGTGACACGGGAGTGCAAGAAAGGCGTCGGAGGAGACTTCCTCTTCGCTGAATCCGATCACGCTAATTAGATTATCACCCTCGGCTTTTACGAGGATCCCCTTTTCACGATTCCCGATGTCCGAATCTTGAACGATGAAATTTTCGTTGAGAGGTATGGTCACGGTACGGTTGGGTATGGCGGTGTAGGTGTGGTTAAAATTCCCCACGCCAGAAGCTTCGATTCGAAACGAGACATTGTGAGGTTCGTCGGTGGATACAAGTAGTTGAAGTTTGGTGGAGGATTCGACTGTGTTGCGCATGAAGCCGAGAAGGAATTCGTTTCCCTTTGAGGAAGGATCTTGGTGTCGAGGCCGGGTGGTTTGAGCATCTGTGTGTGTGTGTGTGTGTGTGTGTGTGTGTGTGTGTGTGTGTGTAGTAAACGGATCTTAAGGAAAGATTTGTAAACAGCCAACCTACATTGTGACGAGTTAAAGGTCTAAAGGAAGAGCCCAGGTATGTACAAGGCTGTCCTTAGGCAAACAGCAAGACTGTATATCTCATGCATGCATACATGTACATGTATCAATGGGCAAACAACTAAGTGTGTATTTCTTCCAGCAGACACAAAGCAATAAAATTAATACTGCTTTATGTTCAGTACAACTTTAAACTTGTACTCAATGTACACATCTACCCTTCCTGCCTGGGAAGTGGAACAATGGTAATCTCATCACAAGGATCAGGAACCACGGCAACAAGCCTACACACACTACATCCACATGTACATTTACGTCCGGGCACATCAAAAACTGTTCCAGAAATCCAATATTCTTTGTTATATCCTTATACATAATTGGCAAAGAGAGCATTCAATAGTACGAACATTGTACAATTATTGTGGAAGTTCCAATTTGCAATTGTACTCAAACTAGCTATGTAGCATTTTGCAAAGCTAGGTGCAGTTCGAAAAAATGTCACCAGGAAGCAACTGAAGGTCTCTATCTCCTACATGTACATCTTGAATGCACATACATTATACATACATGTGCATTTAATAGTACTTTTCAATCTAACAGTCATAGTTCTCAAGGCTAGGCACCTGAGTGGCTCAGACTTTTGATAATTTACTAGATGCTTGCCTGAGCAGGCATTGGGAGGGTTCCTTTAGGTTTGGGATTGTTTGTAAAGATTAGATCATTTGAATTTTCATGTATGTATATACCGTTTACCTCCAAATTTTCGTAGTTAAAAAAAGTTTGTGAAAAGTCTGTCTTTGCCATTTTGAGCTAATTTTTGTGAATCACAATCTCTTAATTTATATTGGCAAAATACGGTTTTCTAAATTTTCGTGGAGAAAATTTTCGTGATATACAGTCAAATCATGAAATTCACGAAAATATTGTACCACGAAAATTTGGAGCTATACGGTATATGTATCTATACATCTGACTTTCTTGATCTAGAATTATACATGTGACCATACATGCATGCATCCAATCATGGCATGCACAAATTAGGTTCCGCTTAATGGCTATTTTCAAACTCTAACAGAACATGAACAGCAAGGAAGTTTAAACTTGTAACAAGATATGCTTTAAAGAGGCACAAACTAGCAAGTACGATAGACAACATCACTATACAATAATTTTGCCGGCTACACGCTCATATATACACATGTGTTGTGACGTTGTGTATATGGTTGCCACAGCAACAGTCACATATGCTTCAGTCCGTGATCCAGGAAGTAATTTGTAGGAGTCCAATAGTGTGTGAATGTTAGCCATATGCCACGACAATGATGACTTGTTTTAACTACCACATGTGATATGGCACTGTGCCATGATATTACTGAGCTGTATGTTCTGGCAGGAAATGATTCTGTTGGATAACAGATGATATAATGATTGTACAATAGATTCTTGTGGGTGGTAGCTGAAACACACACACACACACACATTATAGTTGCATGACCATTAAGCGGGGGGGGGGGGAGCTGGATGCATGGTTGAGTACTACACACTTGAGGGCATGCAACTACATGTAGTTAGTTTGCCATTGACCAGCTGTGACCTAGTTACTCTACTGTCACTTCCACCCGTCCAGTAACTAGCAATTAGTCTATAAAAACTTTGGTTGCTACACACACACACACACACACACACACACACACACACACACAAAGCTGTGAAGTTACACAGCAAGATGTACTTAATTGCTTGGAAAGAAATCAGCTTGGGAATGTAGCTATAGAGCACACACACACACACACACACGCACACACGCACACACACAGACAATCTGTGGACATCTGTCGGTCCATCAATACAAAGCTACATGCCACCATTACAGAATAACTAGCAATAAAATCACCATAATATCGCCCGCTAGATCAAAAGCTCCACTCAAGGGGGGTTAGCCAACAGAATAATTTCTACAAATAACCCATATTGATCGTAGTCTCATTCCCAGGCCTTTCTTGGGACATAATTATTTTAAAATTTCACAAATTGCTTGAAGAAAAGCCTGAGTAGGGCAGTGAAGGCAAACAATTCCAGTATGATATGCAATACTTTACTTTAATACACAGATACACGGAAAAATCATTGGAAATATCTTAAAATCTACGTAGCTGGAATTTGAACCCAGGTCTTTACATTTACATGTTCATTCAAGCATGAAAGGGTGAATCTCCTACAAACATCAGGCCTCCCTGTTGTTGTTGACAAGCGTGCAATACAAGAATGTATACGTAGCTAGTATCGAAACGTGGTACCCAAATTCAAACAAAAATGTCACAAATGGTCATAAAACGTCATGCATTTTATTTTAAGCAACAAAACAGCGCTTTTATAGTGACACAGTTCCTTTAATTTTATACGTTAGCAAAGAAAGAGGCTTGGGTATTACTACCAAGGTAAAATGATCTCAGCCTGCACAAGTATACAATTACACACAGATACATTCAAGCAATTACACACATGCAGATACATTTAAGCACAAATATAGATTCACCTCCTACACACATTAATAGGATTGGGTCTTCCATTAACCCCAGGCTATACCAATATGTAACATGCAGGTGTGCCTGTTTGATACAACAGAGACAGAGAGTTCCCACAATTGAATTGTATAATTTTGAACATTCCATCCATGCAACTAAACAACAGCATGCTATTGTTACAAGTACCAAGGGTACATGTATATCCACCCTATAGCTGCAATAATGCAGTTATGTATGTATCCATAGAAAAGTGCAGCTAACAAAATATCTGCATGTTATATTGTTGCAAGTATAATCCATTGTGGGTAGTAGCTATTCAATGCCATGGTATATCCATTTACCAAGGCTACGAGACAACAATAGTTGTATGTGTGTACCACGATACATTCATGCATATACGTATGCATAGGAAAGTACAGCTAACTAAATAAAATTATCTGCATGCTATTGCTATATATTGCAAATATCTTGGGTAGTACAATGCCATAGTACATCCCCCATACAACAACATAGCTATGTGTACCAAGATATATTCATGCATGGCTATAGGAAAGCAAAGCTAACTAAATAAATGCATGTTATTTTTACAAGTATACAATGGTAGCGTACAATGCCGGGTACATCCACCATACAACATTAGCTATGTGTATACCAAGATACCTTCATGTATATATACAATGTCAGGCATAGGAAAGTGCAGCTAACTAAATATCTGTGTGCTCCTGCTACAATTATCATGGGTAGTACAATGCCATAGTACATGCATATCCATCATTAAAACAATATAGCTTAGCTGCTATGCGTACTATGATATACTCATGTACGGATAGAAGAGTTCAGCTAACTAAATATCTGCATGTTGTTTTTACAAGTATACAATGCTGGGGTACATCTCCCCACAATACAAGATACGTACATATATGCACAGGAAAGTGCAGCAGGCTTAAACAGGAGTGGAGTGGGTTTAAACAGGTGTTCCCACAGGCAGGGTCCATACAACAAAGACAGAGATGCACACCTAGTGTGTGTAGGCATAGCATTCCATGCAGCAACTGAGTGAATGCCACCATTGGTGAAGGGCATATGGCAGCAGCATCAAGGTATGTGTGTGTGTGTGTGTGTGTGCGTGCGATGACGGAGTAGCTAGATACACATACAAAACTCTCCCTGTGAATACTACAGGCTGAAAAATAGGAAGGGAGAGAGCCTGGTATGAGAAATCAGACGAATGACATAGCACGTAAAAAAACATGATGCTATAGTAGAGAAACCATGCAAACTCTCTCTCTACAGTCTAACTCTCTACAGGCAACGTCATTCACGTGATTTCACATACCAGGCTCTCTTCCTTCCTGTTTTTCACCATGTGATATTTGCAGGGAGAGAGCCTGGGAACAAGGCTATAAAAAACAATGGCTGTCTATAGTATGTAAGTAGCTTTGTATACCCAGGCCTTCTTTCCTGTAAAATATGCAACTCGCAAAAATCAAATATGAGGCAACCAGCGACAAAGATTCTTGGAAGATACATGCATGCTTTGCTAATACTATACATGCATGTGCAGTAATACCTGAAGAACAGCTCACTTAGAGAAAAATCTGCTCAATGTCAACAATTCCAGTGCATGCCTCCTATGCTCAAACAATAACTATAGCCAGCACTTAATTTGAACTTTGTGGACTAATTATTATTGAAAAATATTTTGCTGAATAATTTCACGGTTTGAAATAAATTCCAGTCTCTAAAGGATTAAAGCACTATGCATTATATAAATGTCAGTACAACTCAAAAATAGCTAGAGTAGGTAACAAGTACAGCACAAGAGGCCTTGAAAAAAAGAACAATTAAGAAGAAGAAGAAAAAAAAAGAAAATTATTCTTTGAAGAGAGGTTCTTCTCTTCTCAGAGGTTCTGTTTGTTGCCACTAATTGCTACCATAGCAGGGGACACAGCTATGATTAAAGAATTTCCTATACTCAAATATTTTTTTATACAAATTGTTGTTACCTAGCAACCAGTACATGTAATTCAAGGCTCTACCAGACATAGTCTGGCTATTTGTAGCTAACTCAGTCGAATATGTTCTTGGTGCAAAGGTTGCATTGCACGCTCATGCAGTACATATTGTCACCAAAAAGTCTATATAAGGAGAAAACCATCAACTGGCAAGGATCAAAAACCAGAGCAGCACATGCAACTTTTGTTTTTTCATTTGAACAAGTATAATTGAAGCTTCCTGTTGTGAAGATTCCACAGACACTAGCGAGCAGGTTGGAGTGTGTGAGTGTGTGCTGTGATTACATGAATGAACCTTCCACCACCCACACACTCACACACGTACAACATTATATACATCAGAGACTCTAAATTGAACACTGAGACCATACATACTGTAGTGTACATAAATACATACATATGTACAGAGAGTGCATGGCTAGTCGTGTAAGGGAGAGTTGTTAAAGTTCGACAACTCCCTTCTGTTGTGCAGCATCAGTGACAGATGTTGGAGTAGTCACGTTTTGGCAGCGAGTGCTACTCAACCACGCAGCAAAATTAAAACTCAGTCTGTCTATACGAAATTAATGGTGCATTAATAAGTACGAATCACAATAGACATGTCTAATGGTAGACACGAAAATTATCGCAATAAAAGTTGTGAGCGTACATGTAAGTATACATGAATATCAATTTTAAGGTCTGAAAATTTAAATGGACTTCAATGAGAAAATTGCCATAATTATCTGTACATACAGAATAAAGTGTGGTATATGACAGAACGATATTGATGAAGTGTAGTGGAGTGTTAAAGAAATATCATCATTGTCCTGTATAGTCTCATGCCACAGTAGTGCATACCCTCCCCCTCCACACACACACACACACACACACACACACACACACACACACACACACACGCATATCAAGACACAACCATATACGTCAACATAGCACAATGCCGTGCACATTGATGAACTATAGCAACTGTGGGGGCTATATAGCTCAACAATCACCAGCTACAACCGCAACATAGCGCAATGAGCCTATATTACATAACTATGACTATGTATACTTATCAAGATGATTAGCCCATTATTGTCATCTGCTACAGCACTAATCTAATTAAAACCCTTGTACTACTTTGGCAGCACAGCAGCTAAGTTCGTGTTTATCACTCACAGAGACACAGCACAAACATGCATGAAAGACTGCGTACAATGTGATTAGGGAGTCTTCAGGAGCAGACTATGCAAAAATTGATGCATGCACAGTCCGTATCATATTACTGCCATAGAGAAAGCGAAAGAGAGAGCAAACAAATTATGAAACTCGAAACTTCGTAATTGAATGAAGTTTCTTCACCAATGCAAACATAGGAGATCATTACTGACGTTACAGACGTATACATCACCAGTTGCACGTTAGAGGCAAGGAACATTTGAATTGAGGCTGGGGCACAAGGAAAGTTTCAATGGACTCTCATGCAGTGCATGGAAAATTCATTAGAATAAAACCTTGAGATCTAGCTGTGATTCAAACGCAGGTCTTCAAATTCTGGTCAAATGCTCTTGTCGACTTTCATATGCATACATGAGTACCAACTAAACTATTTTGTGTTGCGTACATGATAATACAAAGCAAGACTATTGGAAAAAATGTTAAATTTTCGATGCCCATAAATAGAAAATCATCACCCAAATTCTCACACCAGACTCACACACCCATAAAACTCCAATACCATGACAACAGTTAGTAGTCTTTGTATATATGTTCCAAAACAACACTCTAAAAGCACTAATACATAGGTTGAGCCACATTCTAAAAACACCCAAGTATTATGGTGTGGCTTAAGTGATCAACAGCACATGCATAGAATTTTTATAGTGTATTAATTTCCAGCAGCAATATAAGTCAGTATAAGAATATTGCCGCCAATATACGTGTGCAATTGCAGCAAAGTATGTAATCCTCTGATGGTGAAGTAAGGGCACTAGCTATAGTATTCACGATTGCTATGGAATAAAACGATAACTATCTCCACTACAATATATAAAGGAGAAATCTTTAACCATATTCCTTATAGCAACAAATAACTACCAAGGAAAGGACAAGCTTCTTGGTATAGAATTAACTATGCAGTCAGTGCAAGTCATTCATTTGAAGTTTTGCTTTCAGTAATATCCATTCATACTCACCACAGTTCAAACTGCACAGAAAAATGAGCAAAGTCCGAAACAGAACAAAATTTGAAGTTCTTCTCTCCATGGTAACAGCAGATTGCACTTGATAACAGAGGCCGTACAAAAATAAAACTTGATGAAACTTTGAGTAAATGAAAGTTGGACTACACTATAGCTAAATGTAAACTTTCACTGAACTTGATGGTAGAATTGCCACTTATATCTCAAAGCTGTAGGTGAATACACTGTCTAAGCTAAACAGCACTCAGTTAGATCTGACCAAGCTAAACTCACTGACTTCCTAATGCTATCAAACTACTAAAATTCTATGGCAACCGATGTTAAGTAAGTTCTCTCTGAGAGCAACCAACAAACCTTTAATTCAACTAGTAGAGTATATAGTACCAGTTATCTATAGTAGTATAACTGTCATTCAATTTCAACTTGAAACAGTTTTACTTTTATCTCAATACTTGGAGCTCTGCAAGACTTAAAGTTGCACAGTTTTCTGATTCTGATATATACACAGTACAAGCCCAGTATATATGTATGACCAGTTGGCTAAACCACGGGTCATACATACATACATACATATTATATTATAGGTATACATCATTATTAGGATGATTCTGTCTATTGGTATGCGTTTCAAGTTTGGCAAGGATGCAAAGACAGAGCCAAGCCCATCATACATTCCCTGGACATAAGAGAATGTACTCACAATACTAGCTACATATTATATAGTTGTTGTATAGAAGTGTACGTGTATTTACCACCCACTCAACTGCTGCCTGTGAATTGTGGTCAGAGATAAAGGGAGCATCGTAAGTGGGTCACGTTTTAGCTTTCTCAAAGAAATATCCACCCACCCATACACACACTGAATCACACAAGATGACCTAAACTAGCTGGAAATAATTATTAGAAAAATGCAAATACTACAAGGCATGCAACTGTATAGTACAGCTACATGAATGCACAAGGGCAATCATAAAGTATGCACCGCCCACTAAAAGTGGTGTGTAATACAATTTGCAACCAGTACCGCAAACTTTACTTGTTGGAGGGGAAAAAAAACAAAAAAAACAACAACACGACACACGATTTTTGCTAGTAATGATAGCTACCTGAACAGTAGGTAGGCCACGTCACGGTCCATTCCACAGGCAGGCCACTTTACACTTCCACTCAGACTGGACAAGAAGCAGTCCTGAACACCGGTCAGTGGCATCACCATGGCAACCGACCATCCTGAAGAACCTTGAATGAATAAAAAGAGCACTTAGTTGTAAATTCTGGAGCGAAGGGTCTGGAAAATTTATCCAGACTAGGACTATACAACAGAAGACAGCTCACCACTTTCATTCACAATGACATGAAACTAGTACCTACGGTATATCTTGCATCAAACGCAGCATGCATAAACTGAAAACACGTGTCTGTACAAAGGTCGTCGCTAGAATAAACTAGCTAGTAAAATAAATATTCTCACAAATGGTATTGCCGATCTTTTCCCAATCCACGTGTAGTAGTACAATGACGTAAATAAATAATTTACGCGCGCACTCGCGCGCGAGATTGGAGGGTAATTCCCACGTAATTTTTTTAGGGGTGTGTCATTATGGAGGAAATCACCTCCTACAAAGACCAACACAAAAGCAAGCAAACACGCAAAGCGAGCAAGAAGCACTCCAGGCCCAGGAGCTAGACCCCCTAAAGTGAACCGAAGTAAGTTACATTTGTTCAGTTTTGTCTATATTTATCTATCTGCGCGTGTGTGTATGATCATCAGTTGGGCAAAAAGTTTGCTAAACAGTTGTATAAAAAAAGATACTAAATTATGGCCTCTTTGCCACTTCTATCGTGCTTGGGACACACGCAGCTGGGCAGTTTGAGTGTACGTGTTAGACCCTGCATTAGTTATCATGATTGAGTTGGTGTGTCACTGTGGTGCCCAATACTAGTAATTTATGTGATGCTAGAGTCACTAGAAACAGTTCAACTATGCTCTAGTTATTTACACTGGTTTGTTTTTGCAAGTAGGGAATTTGTGGAGGGGTGTCAGTCTAGATTGGTTTAAGAATTTACCTACAATTTGCTATAATTGTGCGAGTGAGTGNGTGTGTGTGTGTGTGTGTGTGTGTGTGTGTGTGTGTGTGTGTCAGTGAGTTAGTGTGAGCGTGTGGAGCACTTGCAGTGATTGGTAACACCCTATGGTGTCCTACAAAAGTGACGCATTTCAAAGTGCTCTAGCTTTTTATTATTTTGGCTGTGGCTCCTTTTTCTTTGTGTAGAGAAGTTGTCCTTTCTCTTATCAGATATAATTGCAGTTCAAGTTACATTTTCAGTGATGGTCACCAAAAATTGTTACTCAACAGAGTATAGCTGTATAGCAAAGAGGGTGTAAGAGCACAGCTCAGCCTTATCTCAGAAGATCCACACTATCATAATATTGTGTGGTGGGATAGCATTATAGCATAGCATTGTGAGTGACAAACAATAATATTGTCTGTTTATCTAATCTTAACTGATATTGTTTACACTATTAAAAGCCTACAATTGGCAGTGCCATATTACTAGCTATATAATTTGGACATATCCCAGCAATTAATGATATTGATAATTGTTATCACTTATTTGAGCCTTCTCTAAATGTTTAGTTATGCAATAATGTACACTAGCTCTCGTAACCAATCTAATAAGACTCACAAAAGCAGTCCTGTAAAGAAAAAAGAAAAGAAAGGAAAAAAAAAGAAAAGCTGTAAAGAAAGCTGTAGCCCACCTATTATAAATTATCACTGTTAGATCTAGATTTGTCCCATAGCTCTATATAAATTCGTATTCCTATGTACATAATATGACTGGAGGTCTCCCATTTTTCCTGTGCATAGATTGACTATAATTTATTCTGATACCTAATGGAGTAGGCATGATGGGTGACGGGTTGGGAATAGACCTGATGAAGGTCCATCCACGAACCGAAGCGTCGACGTCTTTTCCAATGAAGTTTACCTGCTATGACAAAACCATAAACAGCTGATATTACGTATCCATAGCAATGAGTCTGTAATTATGATTTCCACGAAAATTACAGTATGTCTCAACTTATTATTTACCAAATAGAAATAGTAATTCTTGTTTCATTTTACTGATATAATTGTGCAATGTTTATGATAATAGTAAGGTGCTGTTTACTATAGTAACTGTTCTCTAAGTGTGTCCCAAAGTCTATCTACCTTTGAACTTTCCCATTGCAAACTGATGAACTGTTTCAAAATACTATTGTTTGTTGTGTTGGCCAAAACATGTTGAGCTAGCTCTAGAATACAAATTGGTGTGTTATTCTTGCAATGCAAACCACCAGATGGTATATAATTACTATGCTTCAATATATAAAAGGGCTACAAATTCCTCGTACATTATGCCTCATCACTAGGCAATCCTTTGATAAATGCAGCTTCTAGAACTTGAAGATATCTTAGATGTTTTGAGTAGTCACTCATTAGTCTCACATGCACATCAGCCCCTATGGTACCAGTGTACTTAGCGATAAGCAAAGGGGGAAGACCTGATTTACAAGACTAATCAGCCACTGCATAGGAGAGAATTGATTTTGCCTTTTATGCACATTTTTTTGTCCTGTGGTATTATACACAGATACTATATAGTGCTTTCGTGAACATTTGTACACCTCAGTCAGTTATAGTTAGTGGGTTGGTAGGGGTCTGGGAAAAAGGCTACGTGTGGTAAGTGAATTGCCTGAGAAATAACAGCTCCTGACAGCTGCACCTAGCTAAAAAACAAGTCCCTAGCTATTGTACCTATAACAGTTGCATCATGACACATGGATTAGTAATTTGTTTTGTGTGTGCCAAAATTGCCTTTTTAGCACTTTTTCCCTTCAAATCATCACATCCTGTTTTTGTTATTGCTTATCATAATAGCACAGTGAGGGAGGTTTGGGAAAGGGGGGGATTTTTTGTGGATCAGTATTATTTTGAAGTAATTTTGTGTTCAGAGTTTGTTAACTCTAAAGTGGTGTTATATATACTACTGATTGAAACCCTAAAACATGAATTATGCCTAACAGCTGAGCCACAGACCAGTCTTCAGTATATCATTTCACCACAACAAATGACAACATTTATATATGAGCAAAGTTCAATCAAGCATCTGTGGCCTGAACTTGAAAGTAAAACTTGTGTATTATGGGTTTGTCCATGAGTTTAATTCACACTAGCATTTTGTTGACCACTGTTGGACATACTCTCTCACTGGTATCTAAGCCAAACTGTATTATTATACTGGAGCATTACAGCTAGACCTACATGCATACATCACCAAACTATATCTAAAGCTTGATGGAAGTGCACACACATACACACACACACACACACACACACACACACACACACACACACACACACACACACACATACACTTCTAATAGTACAGGTCATGTAAAGAATGTAGTCGTGCATTTTATCTCAATCATTGTAGATTACTACCTGTGTCCTTCTTGTACCAGTACAATGTCGACAATGTAGTAGAAACAGCACCACATACAACCTGGTTACAGTACCTGGTTACAAGCAAACAACCAGCATGAAAATTCAAACAGTGTTACATGTATCTTTACAAACAATCCCAAATAAAGCAAATTTAAGGATGAAGAACAGTAGGCATGGAAAGTAGAGATGCCAGTTTCTGCTCTGTTGCCTCTGTAGCTCTCCCAATTAACCCTCCCAATTTATGCCTACTCTGGCAAATGTTATGCACACATGTACAATTTAGCTAGCAATCATGATAATTATGAGGCATTCCGAAAGTTTCAACTACCACGATTTTTGTAAACAATATTAAAGTAAACAAAAACCACAAATTGTCAACTAAGGAAGTGTTTATGCAATTCTTAAATGGCCACTAGTGGTAATGTTTTGCCAACTGTAGCATATGTTGGTGTGTGTGTGTGTGTGTGTGTGTGTGTGTCTGTATTTGTGTATGTGTGTGTGTATGTGTGCGTGTATGTATGCGTGTATGTGTGTATGTGTTCCCTATACTCCTTTTGACTTGTTTTCAATACCATTCTGATGTGGTTAAACTACGTCATATGTACCATAAACTATTTACAAACTTTTATCCACTACAGACAGTGGCATAATTCATAGGTCCTATTACAATAAATATTGTTATTGTCCCTACTTCTGCTGTATGTGCTGAAAGTGAAACTGACAGGAGTTTGTCTTCATCACTTTCAAAGATACGTTTTGCAAACCTGTATACAATCTATTGTGTACTTGTTTGCAAATTCAGCTAGCAATCGGGTCATGAAGTACGTGATCTTGTTAGTAAAATTGTATTTTTCAGTATGTTAGCTGGTTTCCCAAATCGATCCATGATGTTGCAACTTTTCGAGTGCTTAGCAAGCAATCTGCAAAATTTTCATTACTATTGGAGATTGTATTTTTCAGTATGTATAGCTGGTTTCCCAAATCCATGATATTGCAACTCTATCCATAGATACTGATTGAGTACTAGTGTCTAGCCGTAACTATCATTATAATTATAGTAGCTCTCTGAATTCTCTGTGTGTTAAAGATCTAGCCAGCATGGTTTCACACTCTCCCCTTTGACTGTTTACTCACAGAAAGGAAGGAAGTATAGAAAGCGGCTGACCAACTAGAGCTTAGACCATTACAATGAACTATTTTGAGTTTCTCAATGGACAAAGGCTATTGGGGAAAAATCAACCAAACAGGAAATACATAACTTCCTTTCTGAGTGCTTAGCAAGCAATCTATATACAAAATTGTCAGTGTTAGAGATTGATTTTTTTCTCCATTTGTTTCTTCCTCAGTAGAAGTGCCACAGTAGCAACTGATCTCACTCTATCCTATCGTCATGGCAGCGCCACCACCTTTACCCACGTCCAGACCCCCAGCTTGGAGGTCACAGGGCAAACCGTCACCCTTTAAGAACAAACCTGGTTCGACTGAAGCTCCCGCCCTCCCTCCCCCTCGGAAACCACAAAGGACCGAGAGCTTACCCCGAAGTGCTGTGACTCGGACATTTGAGACCATGAACAGAGATGGTATGCTAGGTCGTTTATACCGTATAGCTCCAAATTTTCGTGGTACAATATTTTCGTGAATTTCGTGATTTGACCGTATATCACGAAAATTTTCTCCACGAAAATTTAGAAAACCGTATATTGGCAATATAATTTCAGAGATCGTGATTCACGAAAATTAGCTCAAAACGGCAAAGACAGACTTTTCACGAACTTTTTGAACCACGAAAATTTGGAGCTATACGGTATCTAATTAAAGGAATTTTGAATGTTCTTAAAAGTAATATCAAAGTCACAAATTTTCAGTACATAACATAATGTATTGTGGATCTTCATGTGGTAATTGAAGTGTACGTAGCAACAATATGGATTGTAATGTTTTCTATCTGTTTACTTGTTTTTGTTTTTGTTTACAGGAGCAGACAACCGTAAGATGGTTCGGAGTGCTTCACCCCCTCCAGTTCCCACTACACCACGGCCAATAGGAGCAGGAGGACAGCCGAGTGAGTTGTAGTCTGACATGTTCTCATNTCCTCATTCTGATGAGAAATTTACTCTGTCTGAACTCATTGAGAAACACTCACAGCTGTTTCCAATCAGAGTTAAAGTCGTCAAAGGGTTTTTCAGTGACAGAGGAGAGATTGCTGTAGATGAAGTCTACAACATTCATTTCGTTAAGAAGTCAAAGGTTCGCTATTATTAATTCTGTAGTACTCAATACACAATTGAAATGTGTATGGTATACATAATACCGTCCTCTATACACGATTGGGAAATTTTTGTGGTCAACAGTCAAAACTTATAATCAGTTGATCCCACTAAGATAAAACTTTTTTGAGTATAGCGTTATTCATAAAGGGGGGTGCACTTCTTAGAAAACAAAGCCATTAATTAAAGCAATCATGCAGTTGTAGGTCGTACAAGGCCAGGTGAGAGTCAGGGTTTTATCAATTAACTTTTACTTATAGGCTTAATCGACTAAAAATTGATAATCGTGTGACAGAAATACCAGATCAGTATGTATAATACTACTAAAGCAGGCTCATGTGACCATTATGTAACCATCACATGATCTCTACAAACCACACCCACTCACAGGTCGTCACCATTCGTGACATAGTCAATAACAAGTACATTATCCCGATAAACTCTGCCACGAAATTCGGACTGATTTACTCCAACCAGGAAATCACTAACGAATGTCACGTCTTTGAAACGGTCGATGACATCATCAATACCTCGCCCCTCCCCAAAGTGGTGTGTGCCCAGGAGTCATATCAGTGCAGTGATGAGAGGAGTTCCTTTAATAAGAACGATGTATTCATTGTAAAAGGTACAACCACATTGTATTTGAGAGAGTACCTTAGCAGTTTGTTTCAAGGTGATCAAGTTTTGTGGGTAGCTTTCTCTAAACACATGAAGAAAGCTTGTGGTTTAGAGCAACACACACACACACACACACACACACACACACACACACACACACACACAAACCTGCATAGAGCAGTAAAACTAAAGTCTATTTGGTTTGAGAATGCCACTGGAAGTAAAATGCTTTTCTTATGGGACAAAATAGCTAACGTTTGATTGTAAGGTGCATGTACAGTAGAAAGCTGGAAAAGCAATCAAAAGAGAGAGAGAACGGGCGCTTTCCAATGGTGCTTGAAATTTTGAAATCAGTTGGATAATAAGAAAGTTATTTGATTTTTTCTACCAGTTTTCTCAAATCAGATGGACTTTAATGTTGAACATGCAATTTTATGTGAATGGCTTTAGCATTATCTGCAGAAATAGTATTATTACACTGTTGCTGTGTAAATTAAGCCTTGTTCCATAGATTTGGTCCGGCCTCCTTGCTTCTATAGCATATAATTGTGGTAGACTGGATCTATTGTGTAAATGATAATGTATATTAGGCTTTTGTTTCTTCAACTATTGGATAGCTTTCTGTTTAGCTATGTGTGTGCTACTATATAGATTTACAGAGTCAACTGTTGTGTTATGGGATAAGTCATAGAACACACTCACGCGCATACACATACGCACACACATGCACTCACACACACGCGCGCGCGCACGCACGCACACACACACACACACACACTCACAGAGGTACAAAAGGCCGGTCGTTTTCGTCGCAACAAGCCAACTCTTAAAGTTCTCAGCCTGGACACTCTGGAAGAGAAAAACCTCCCTAAAGATGCCATCGGGAAGTTTACCGTTGACCCCAGTCGCACAAAGCTCTACTTGTTAGAATTACTTGAATATCTGGACAATCCTGTTCCTTGTTATGCTCGGATGTACATTGATTTTGAAGCTAATGAGCATTTGCCTGATTATCTGACGTCAGAGAGGGTTTGGATTGAGAAACAGTTTACTGGTAAGTTTAAAAAATTAACCTGTATGAAACCTGATCGATCGAGTTGTGTTTGTCTGTAAAGTGTACTTGTAATATTGACAACCCTTTACCTATAGCTACCATCAATTGATGTGTTGATAAAGCAATTGTGTACTATCATTATCATTAGTAGTATTAGACACATGAGATCCTACAACACATTAACTGCAATTCATGATCACTCTCTCTCTCTCTCTCTCTCTCTCTCTCTCTCTTTCCTCCTCGGTCAAAAGAAATGTCTGTCATCACAAGTCCTGTCTACGAAGATGAAGAAGATGAAGAAGACACTGACAACATTGTTGACATTCCCGTCAGTCTGGACATTGAGGTCAGCGTGGTACCCCCTGGAGATGAAGGTGATGATGACGATTACGAGTCAATCTTGTACGCTCGGACAGAAAACCTGATAAACGGGTTTGACCCGTCTCAAGCAAAGGCCACCACAGAGACACAACTCATCTCGGCAGTTCGTAAAGGTTTTGAAAAAGTACGTGTTTGTGATAATAATTTTTGTTTAGTTTGTTTAACACTTTTGTTTGTTTTTTTTGATGGTTGTTGTTGTTATTGTTATTGTTGTTTTTTTGTTTTTCCCAGGCTCCCCGACTATCTTACTTTCCTCACGTGTAAGGTAGGCGGGGAGCCTGGGAACGAGGTTGAGTAACTATTGTTTGTTAGTTTTTTTGATGCATTTTGTTGTTGTTGTTGTTGTTATTGTTTGTAGGAGGGGCTGGATATTGTCATACCAGAGAGAGTTAATTCAGTATGCAAAAAGAAAGGAGGTAATTATTATCAGCTTTATTGTTATAAGCCTAGTTCACAATAATATGATGCATTGATGGGCATATTAGTACTTCATATTGGCAATGCAGCCATAACGCAAAATGACATGTTGTTTTTAAGTAGAAAAGTTTCTTCTTCTAAGCATACGTTTGATATACTGCGTTGTTATGTTTTAGCACGCAAGAAATTTTCATGATGAATATAACACAACCCAAAATAATTTATTGTGAACCAGGCTTTAGTGTAGCTGCATGCATGGATGGACCATTTGGTCGATCAATCAAATTTCTCAGTGTATATGCACACAACAGCCTCGTACAGGCTATAGAAGGTAAGATCTACTAAAATTTATTTCGATTCGATTTCAATTATTTCAGGAGGCGTCCAAGTGGCCGCTAACCACAGGTACCAACCAATGGATGCAGAGGAGGCGTATGTCCCAGATGACTACGAAGATGTAGACTTTGTAAGTCAATAACGTATTTTATAGATAATTCGAGGATCATTTTGTTTACCAACAAGTTTGACGAGATTTTTCCCCTATAATAATTATACAAGACCACATAGTACACTGTACGTGTAAATGATACACTTTTGGCTATAATATAATTACTGAGATCTTCAGGCAAGGGTTTATAATTGTTGAGAATATAGAGTAGAGTGACATGTAAATGGTTTCTGAAAATCAAACGTTTCTTGAAAACCTGTTAAGTGCATGTAGATATTGCTTTTATCTATATAATTTATTATTAAATTTCATGATGGTACACTGTCACAATGAAGCCTTCATCTGGCTCTCAAATATGAGTATAGCTAGTCCCATCGAGCATTGAGCATACAAACTTATCATCGGAAAAGTTTAGTGATTTGTCTTCATAAAGTTTTCTATTGCTTTGA
Source organism: Tethya wilhelma (assembly GCA_964030475.1). NCBI lineage: Eukaryota > Metazoa > Porifera > Demospongiae > Tethyida > Tethyidae > Tethya > Tethya wilhelma. Next base: position 1,917,473 of record CAXIPT010000004.1, on the reverse strand, counting down.
TCTATGTATGAAGTTTTCATAGGTATATACTGTCACAATAAAGCCTTCATCTGCATGGCTCTGTAGTGTTTATAGCTAGTCAGAATTTATCGTCAGAAAAGTATATATTAATTTTAGTGATTTTATCTTTTCTTTGCAGAAAGAGAAGGAGACTCCATCTCACTCGTTCCAGTCCAATTCTGACGACCGTCCTCCCCCTCTCCCTCCACCCCTCACAGAGGAAGAGACACACCCACCTCTCCCTCCACCACCCACAGAGGAAGGGACACGCCCACTTCCCCCTGCACCCCCGGGTAGGAGAACAAGACCACTACCACCGGTGCATCCCAATTCACCAGCAGCAGGACTTGTACCCTCAGGATCACGTAGTGTGTGTGTGTGTGTGTGTGTGTTTGTGTGTGTGTAAGAGAGAGAGCAAGAGAGAGAGAGAGAGAGAGAGATGCTTCTGTGCTTAACCCTCATTTGTCAATATTTTTATGATGATTTCAGGCCCCTCCCCCAACTCTCCTCTGACTCCACCCACAATGACTTCAGAGCCAGGTCGACGAAGCCCCGCCCCTCAACCCCCTGCTAAGCCTTCACATCGTCCCCTGGCACCATTTTCATCACTTCCTCCAAGAGGTATGACCGTTGCCCCAGAAACAAAAGAAACTCACCCACCTCCACCAACTAATCCAAAGCCAGCGGTCAAGAGTAAAGTACACAATACTGATAGACCCAGTGCTACTTACTCCAATGGTACGTAAGCGTTCACAAGTGATATGTGATGTAATGCTGTGACATATACACACACATGAAAATTTCAAACGAAAAAATCTTGAGATGTAGCCTGGATTCGAACCCTTTCAGATTCCAACTAGTGTGTCTATGAATAGTAATAATTATAATCTGCTCCAATACCATTGAGTTCTACAGTAGCTCACTAGTAGGAGCATTTGACTGACTTCTGAACCAGATCTCAAGGCCTATATATGTGTAATGGTATGACCTGCATGATGCAAATACATGACCAGTATATGTTCTTCATGACACGAGAACAAGTGCCATTTAAGTTCAACATATACACATGCACTACAACACTCCTGCAGAGGTATCGGCTCTGCGTGAAGAAGTCAGTGCTCTAAAGACAACCTGCCAGGAACTACGATCACAGTTGAAATCAATAAAATCAGAAGTTGCCACCCTAAAAGATATGGTGGGTGGAGCTTCAAAAGTTTCCCGGGAAAGCGTGGCACCAAATCCAGAACTTGAAGACCTATCTGTTGAGCAGGTACATGATTGTACAATTAAATGTGTGTGTGTGTGTGTGTGTGTGTGTGTGTGTGTGTGTGTGTGTGTGTGTGTCCACATGTCTGTGTCTGTGTAATGCATTGTGTTCTCCTATAAATATAATCCTGTCCCGATCTATACGATCACCACTAATGTTATAACTGTTGCTATAGCGCTAGTTTTTATTATTGTTATAACCCTTTTGTCACTGTAATCCAGGTACAAAAGCTTCTCCAAGTATTAGGCCTGTCGAAACACTGCCAAGAATTCGCTAAAGAGGAAATTGACGGATCCATTTTATCACTCTGTGATGAAGACTTACTGCAGCAAGAACTTCAATTAACTAGTAAACTGGACAGNTACAGAAGATGGAATTGGATTTCTGACTTGATCTACAGCAACAAGTGATATGCTAAAGATTTCTCCTTTGTTGACTTCATATGATGGTGGAGGACTGTCACAATCAGGCTGGCCATTTGTACAAAAGCACACACGAACTGGTTCAGACGATATCTCTGAACTTATAGCATATCTTTGAATGTTAGTAATATTGGTTAGATAAGATATTGCATCTATAGTATTGGTATTCTCAGAACGATATTTAATGAACACTTCTGCATCAGGACTGGCTACACATCTATCTAACAATCCACCAAATATTGTTCCACCTGATGTGCTTGCCGAGTTATTAAGGAAAAACATACTTTGCAAAAATATACGATTTCTATTCACTGACTCACGCAGTACAAATCCGTGTAAGGCAAGATTTTGAGTGAAACATTCACTCGATGAAAAAGTACTCCTCGCTGTTACTGCAGCACAAGTACCAGAGCTTGTGTCATCTATGTACAGTGCACCTCCATAATCAGCTACATTATTGGTAAAGTACAGTGCTGGATCCAGAGCTTGGATGTCAATACACTTTCTTTCCACAGTCCCACGAGTACAAATCCTTTCATCGGAAAAATAAAAATATAATAACGTTTTTAAAATGTGAAGTTTAGAATCTAGTTCCAAATAAAATCCACCTCCTTTCTCAGCTCTGTTTTCAATGAACTCAAGTTGACCACCACTCAGTCTTATTGTTGAGCCAACAGCATAGATTCCTCCTCCCCTCAATGTTCCAACATTCTCTGATATTATGGTTCTACCTTCACTGAAATCCAACTCACTTTGATAAGCAAAAATACCTCCACCAGACAGCGCTGAATTGTGTGCAACAGTTATATCTCCACGTGTGTATATGTTGCTCTCTGATGATAAGACTGCACCACCAAAATAGTCAATAGCATTGTACATCATGTTGACAGTTCCAGCAAATACAATCTCACTCTGGCGAGCAGTAACTGCTCCTCCCTCTTCAACACCAGTGTCGTGAATGTGAGAGTTATTTAGGAATTCTGTCATTCCATCAAACGAAATATTACTATTAAATACATAAAAGGATGCATTGTTGCCTATAATGGTTGTATTGCCAGATATCAACCATGTGCTTTGCTGTGTAAAGACTACACCAGTCATAGCTGAATTGTTTGTGATGTGAAGGAAACCATTAAAACTGCACAGAGTCCGTCCCGTGTTATATATAGCACCACCTCTTTCAGCTGCATGATTACTGTCAAAGATACTGTTATTGAACCATGTGATCATATCAGGGGATTGAAGTTCAGCAGGATAACCAACATAATCAGGTGTAGCAAGATATACCGCACCGCCATTAGCTGCTCTATTCCTAATAAAATTACAACCAACAATGTCACCATTGTTTGGCACAATATATATTGCACCACCCCATCTCCTTGCTGTATTGTCACTGAAAGTACTGTGATGACATTGTATACTAGGGTCACTTGAAACTGCAATTGCACCTCCATCTAGACGTGCTTTATTACTACTAAAATTACCGTTATGGATCTCAACCCTAGTATCCAATGTCATTATTGCACCACCATCATTGGCATCAGCTGAATTGCTTCTGAAAGTGCAACCATGTATGCTAATCATGCTATCACTGTTTGATATTGTACTACCATCATCTGCTATGTTATTATTGATGTTAGTGATATGTAACCTTCTACCACTAAAAACACTTCTTATCCATATTGCTCCACCAGAACGTGCTCTGTTGTGAGTGAAATAGCTATCATATATGCTAACATTACCAATAAACCAATTCCAGATGGCACCACCACCTTTACTTGCTGTGTTGTTGGTAAAATTACTTCTATGTATTGCAATTCTACTAAACATTGTCACTAGTGCCCCACCATCATCATCAGCAGTATTTTGCTCAAAGAGACATCCAGCAATGGCCACGTCACTACGCAAGGCAACAACAGCTCCTCCTGATGAAGTAGACTGTCCATTGTATGTACCAAAAGTGATTACCTCTCTATTAAAATCATATGCAGTGAGATTGGTAAAAGTACTCCTCTCAAGAGTTGCATTCCTAACATTCCTCAATTCCACTCCATGTCCATCTTGAAATCTACAGTCCATAATCCTCATCAGTCGATTTACAGATCTCACAGAGTTCTCTCGGCAGTTACTGAACACAAGACCGCTAACAACGACCTCAGATATGTTTTCAAAATCTAAGCCTGAAGAATCCATACATGTAACCCTGGCAACTGAAATAATGGGGGAACTGGTATATGCAGTTTGTAAGACTAGGCTGTTGACATGTTGTATCCGAAGGCGGTAGCCGTCAAGAATATGATGATCAGGGTGAAAGATCAGGGTGATGTTGGAGTCATCAGTAGTTGGGGGGACAGAGTCTGACCAGAGCTGGGCATATTGAGTAAGAGTCAAGCAAGTCACATTCTCATCCAATGGGGTGTGGTCAGTGGGTGTGACCAGAAGAGACCCATTACCTGATGCTATGGTCGATCCACTATCTGATACTGTGATCGACCCACTACCTAAAGCTGTGGTCGAACCACTATCTGATGCTATGATTGACCCACTACCTGAGGCTGTGATCGACCCTACTGATGCTGTAGTCAACCCACTATCTGATGCTGTGGTCAATTCAATTGGACAAGGGGTGCTGTCTGTTGGTACAATATAGAAGGCGTCAGTGGCCACTGACGTGACAAGGAAGCTCAAGAATGAGAAGATAATCAATATTGACTGCATTGTCGGTTTTTTCTTCAGCCTAATATGTACAGATGCCGTGACATTAGCTATATACCACAGCCAGTTTTGAAGACTCACCAACGTTAACTTTGAGATTTTTCAGCTTATTTGTCTTACGTGACTCTACAATAGTAATATTATCATAATAATAACCAAAACAGGAATGCAGTAGTAGTTGAGACACAATGTCATAATAATTATGGCATACACATAACAACAATTATGGTTCTTGTTTTGAACATTGTTTGACAGTCACTATAATGGCTACATACAGTAGACATTGTCTCAATTTAACTGATGGTGTACTCATATGCATGCAGGTAAGTGCATATCATGACTTAGTTTGCAATTGGCTTTCAGTGCAACCTAGGCTGACTATACACATGACACTGGTTTGCCAGTATTTCATACAGACAATATATTGCTGGGTTGTGCCAGTAGTGACTGTCTAAGACTCGTCACTGAATGTGATTCTCAAACTATCACATGCAGTCACTGAGTTTGCTTAGCAGCAACAAAATCTTGCCATGCTAATATTAATATTGTAACTTACCTCTATAAATTTCAGCACAGTCAACTGTCAGCAAATCATGAGTTATGGATGTACGAATCAGTCATTTTGGCTCTCGATCGATTAGGAAATTGCACAACTGGAAATGGTCGGCAAACATAAATTAACGCACGCGTAAGCGAACTGATTTATAATCATGGGTCAAAGATCGACAGTGGCGTAGTGTCTCGTTCCCGTTTCATTTCTGTTTCCCGTTCCGGGTTTTATCATACGTACGGTAGTACGTATAGTAGGAATGGGTCGAATGTCTTATAGACTTTTTTTTTTTTTTTTTTTTCAAGTAAGTAAAACACGTAAAAAAGTAGGAGAAGAGTCTATAGAAACAAGTATTTTGTGGTGACACAAATATTAATAATAAGTGTTCAGATGGGGTTTAGTTCAGATGCTGCCAAGTCAGCAGGGGGGTTGGTGTACTTGGCAGCATGTCCGCAGCACGATCGGGCACCTCTGATGGATTGAATGGCGGAGCGGAGAAGTGAGAAGGTGATTCTACTTCGTAGCCATGACATTGTTGAGTGGTCCCGTTTCAATGCTAGTAGGGTGGCGAGCCTCTTGTAGAATGTTGTGGCTTGGTTGGCCATACCACCTGTTGCTGATAGGACAAGGGGGGTGAAGGATGCATGCTCAACTTCTCTAACACGTTGTTCATATTGCCTTTTCTTCTCTAGTTCATGCTTCCTGTAGCAGTTGGGGTTCCTGTTGGATGGAGCATGGGGGTTGAACACTCGTACATCAAAGTAGGTGCGTTCGAAGCGGCCACCCCAGAAGCCATTTGCAGCGATATCTAATCTCGCACCATCCTGGGTGTTAGAGGAGGAGCCAGTCAGTACCTCACCTGTCAAGGGCTGAAGATCTGGTTCAACGCATACGTCATTGCAGACCTCTGTTAGAAGATCAGCCGTGATATCTCTTATTTCATTGTGGCGGATGGAGGGGAAGCCACCTCTGGGGCATGATAGAGCGTGTTCGACTGAGAATTTGGTGCCACAGGCACAGGTGGGGGGAACACGTGGGATTTGCCAGTTGTAGCGAAGAGCCAGAGCATCTTGAAAGGCGCTCTTGTGTAGTGTGAAACCAAATTCTTGGATTGGTTGTGTAGTAAGCCAGGTAGAGGCACCCTTCTCCTGGGCAAGATCCATTGCTCGTCTCAGTGGGCCCGACAGTTCCTGTTTGACAGAGTCAGCGGCCTGCTTACCACTTTCACTCTTTAATTTGCGAACCTCATCTTTGGCCTTCAGCTGATCATTAACAACATCTCCGGTGTACTCAAAACTTTGATTGATGATGGCCTTCTTCAGGGGTTCTGTGACCTTCACAGAGGAAGAGAACTCCACATCGGCCTGACTGGTAGGGTTTGGCATGGCAATGCCCCCCAGTCTGGCCGGTAAGGCAAGTAGGTTTCGCATTTCATCATCAGGAGGTGGTTGGCCAGTCAGTGCAGGGATGAGTTTCATTCTAATGGTCGATTCCAGAGGTTGCAGCAAGGGGCCAATGTCTTTGGTGGTACGACTTAGATATGACCATTTACTAGAGAAGCCATGGGTGAAGGCCGCATGGGCAGCATGAGGTTGTGTCATTGCGATTGTTGCTAGATTGTTCATCTCTTCTGACCATTTCTCAACTTTCTCCTGTACATGGGAGATCTTAAAGTCATGGCTGCCAATTGCTGTGCCAAGGTAGGGTCTGCCCTCGGAGGTGACCTGGACACCTGTGTTGGCAAACGAGGCAGTTGCAGTGGGGAGGTGCTCTTCTTTGTCCCATAGACACAATACAAAATGTTGGCCACCATAAAAATCTAGTCAAACAAAATTAAATCTTCAAGGTTGCTCAGAAGCTCTCACTGACAGATTACCAACTGCATGCAAGGCCTAAAACTCACAAAAACTTTCTGCAGCACTCGTAGAGAGCGCTAGTGGGAAGCCACCATAGTGCCATTTTTGTTCATCTAACTTACGTACGTACGTACGTACGTACGTACGTACGTACTTACTTCCTAACTGACTTACTTGAAAAGGATTTCCAGAGACCCAGAATGTGTTGAGCCAACTTTGACAGCACAAAGTAAGTTCTTTTGATGGGTACTGCATTCCTTGATACTCGTTTTCATCATAAATAGGTCTAAACAAAAACTAGAAAGCTAACTTAGCGTATAAATTCATGTACTACAATGCAGCCATCTTTGTAGGTAGAGTTCAAAGGTCATTATCTATCCACGTGGCATTTTATACGCATGCGCATTAGCTTGCTCCAGCATAATGTAGTGCATATAGCTGCTACTCAGGCTTTTTGTAGGGACTAACCAGTCTCTGATAGTCTCCACACTATAGTGTTGAAAAAAGTGAATGAACAAGTAGTAAAAATTTTAAAAAAATAAATAGTGTAGGAATGGGCAGTGCGGTAAAAAGTATTGGAACAAGGCATGGTCTCAATTTCGACACATGACTACTTCATTTTTATGCCCAACTCTTGGCTGGCAGTCTAGTTTAAGTTAGATATACCTAGCTGTCTGTTATAGTTTACTCCACTTCTTTAGTAGCCAAGTGATTAGCTACAGTACTGAGAAATTTGAACCAATGCAAAGAATGATAAGCTACGGTATTATTGTACAGATCATCGCAGCACAACACTGATTCAGAAAATCCATATGAATTAAGGATCAAGAATAAAAATGAAGTAGTCATGTGTCGAAATTGAGACCATGCCTTGTTCCAATACTTTTTACCGCACTGCCCATTCCTACACTATTTATTTTTTTAAAATTTTTACTACTTGTATATTATGGCCAAGAATTCTCTAAAGAGGAAATTGATGGATCCATTTTATCACTCTGTGAGTTACTGCAGCAAGAACTTCAATTAACTAGTAAACTGGACAGAATAAAACTTCTTCAAGTTATTTCTGGCAAGAAATCAGTTCAGAGATTGCTTCAAGGCTCTTACGTCAAATTTGAATGTAAAGGGCAGTAGATTGATTTTCTACAGTCTCGTATAATAATTATGTGTACATGTAATAAAAATGTATGATTGTGTCAATTTGTGTGTGTTGATTTGATTGTGAATGTATAATTATAAATAATTATGCAACTACTTTGTTTTTTCTTGTTTATTCATTAATTTTTATGATGATTGTGTAGCCTCATGTATTTTACCCAGGCTCGCCCCCTTATAATAGACAATTTGTAAAGCAAAGAAAATCAGTTATTATTCGTTAATAAACAGCTGCAGAGTATAAGAATTTTTATAATAAAAATTTTACATGCATAATTATGACATATATATGATTATGACCATGTACAGAGTCTTGACTGCATGCATGGGTGCACACACACACACACACACACACACACACACACACACACACACAAAAATTAACATGAATAACAGCATATAATATATTAAAGATATCATTGCCATGCAGTCATGACAAGCTAGGATACCAGCGCTAGCCGGCCGGCATTACATGCAATCACAAAGAAATTATAATAATATTATTATAAAAACCATTAATTGTATTATAATTTTACTATAATTGTAATAACTATTATATCAGGCTGATCACAATAATATTATTAACACACATAATAATCCAAATAGTTTTGTTGGAACGAATAAAAAAAATATTTAAAAAAAAATTTTAAAAAAAAAGTAGGCAAAAATTTAATACGAATTCAGTTTCTTTATTGAATTTTTTTTTAACTCTCAAACACTAGTTTCATTATTCCTTTTATCAGATTCTGCCAACAGAGAGTTAGGTGGTTCACCAATCAATATGAATATGCTTGTTTCTCTATCGTCTAGATTACTAGTAGTGGCTTCATGACCACGCTCATTGTCCATGTCCAGTTCATCCTGAGATGGTACGCCATCTATAACAGTGTGAGTGACTGCACTTTCACGAATGACTATTATTTCATGATTGTTACTTCTTTCACTTTTTGTAAAAAGCTGTTTGAATTTCAAGGAGCTGATCTTGCTTTGTGCTTTCTTTGGAAGCATGAAAGCGAACATATGATAGGTCAAGATAGCAAGAAAAGTGATGAAAGCAATAGTGGTAGAAGTGTAGGCTAGGAACTTTCGATTTCTCACGCCAGTTTCAAAGCTATAAAGCGAACCCACAGAAAATAATACCAGGTTGATAATAAATGATGATTCGAGTACATCTAGCGGCCACGATTTATACATTCTGCCTGGTAGGGAGAGCTTGAGTAGTAAAAGACAAACCAAACTGCAGTTGATTAACAGGAGGTTGTTTCTCGGATCCCCGCTGACATTAAAGGCAGCAATAACATATATGAAGGCACGAACTAGCAGTAGCAATCCAGTCCAGTAGCGATGCTTGAGATTGTAAGGAGCAAGGTAAGCATCCATGAAGGGATAAAACCTTGCATTTTGTAGCCATCTCAAAGCTCTGCTGTTTGGACAACGCAGAAGCCACTGGTAAGAGAAGAGGAGAGAGGTGTACGTGATACCCACCAGGACAATAACAAAAGCTACTAGAAACAGGGGAAAGTGTTTTCCTTTTAAGTAATGTACATTAGCATCAATCAGCCACACTATCTCTTGTGAACCATCTGGATGCTTTAGTGTTGCATAAGAGAATGCAGCTATGATAATACGAAGACATTTGGCGTAAGTAAGAAGAATCAGTGTAGCTAGCGTGGCTACTGGATTGATTTTTGAAAAGAGTCTGGAAATTCTTGTGGAATATTCACAACCAATTATCACCATGGTAACTATGAATATGATGTAAATGGGGAAAGCAAGCTGTAGCCATTCTTTGGCATAGCTATCCATTCCATTAAAAAAACAGGTCTCAAAACCAAAGTCCAGGTTGAGCCATGCTATGAAGATGGTGAACAAATTTGGTGATCGGAAAGGAAAGAAAGTAGCACGTTTTATGGCAAGAATGTTAGCATAAAAGATAAGTCCATTGATTGTTCCAACAGCTACTGTCAAATTAAACACTAGAAGAAAAGCAACTAGTGCTACACCAGCTATAGCAAAGACAATGAGTAGTGCTAGCCAGCCGTTAGAACATGGCCTGCAATGTGAACTACCAAGAGTGAGACTGAAACCATCTTTACAAGATCCACAAAGTTTGCCGGTACGATTGAAAGCACATTGTGCATCAGAACCATTGAATGTGTTTAGGTTAATCCAGACTGGGGAGCTAGATGGGTGGCAGTAGTCAAATGGACAATATGGGTAAGTTAAATATGGACAGTATGGCATTGTGGTATTCTCATAGTAATTTATTTCAAAGTCATCCTCCGTTTCATTGATATAACTTATCCAGACATTAGCACTTCTTTGAATCAATGAGTTAGCAAAAGAACAATCAGTTATGCTATTGTAGAGACAAGGATCACATTGACAATTACAATATGATGTCTCATCAGTTTTGATGAAACCAATCGGGCAATTGCATGGAAGAAATGTCACATTTACATGAGCTTGAGAAATTCCTATATCGCTGCATGGACCCTCAGCATACAACACTAGTGTTTCTGAATCACTTGGGGAGGTTATAGTGAAGTTCAAGTCAGTGCAATTTGTAGTTGTACTCTGTATGATTTGTCCATCAGCAAGTCCACCAAGGTTTGAAGATAGAACAGCTCTTACAGAAGATGGAATTGGATTTCCGACTTGATCTACAGCAACAAGTGATATGCTAAAGATTTCTCCTTTGTTGACCTCATATGATGGTGGAGGACTGTCACAATCAGGCTGACCATCTGTACAAAAGCACACACGAACTGGTTCAGACGATATCTCTGAACTTATAGCATATCTTTGAATGTTAGTTATATTGGTTAGATAAGATATTGCATCTAGAGTGGTGGTATTCTCAGAACCATCTTTAAAGAACACTTCTGCATCAGGACTGACTGTACATCTGTCAAACAGTCCACCAAATATTGTTCCACCTGATGTGCTTGCCGAGTTATTTAGGAAAAACATACTTTGCAAAAATGTACGAGATTTATCTACTGAATCACGCAGTACGAATCCATGTAAGGCAAGACTTTGAATGAAACATTCACTCGATGAAAAAGCTCTCCTCACTGTTTTTGCAATACAAGTACCAGAGTTTGTATCATCTATGTACAGTGCACCTCCATAATCAGCTAGGTTATTGGAACAGTACAGTCCAGGATCCAGAGGCTGAGCTAGTAGGTTATTAATTCTGTAACACTTATTTTGCATAGACCCACTACTACAAATCCATGTACTAGGATAGGTTAAATGTCGTAAATATACTAAAGTTTTTATAATGTGTAGTTTAGAATTTAGTTCCAAATAAAATCCACCTCCTCTCTCAGCTCTGTTCTTGTTTATCTCGAGTTGACCACCACTTAGTCTTATCGATGAGCCAACAGCATAGATTCCTCCTCCCCTCATTATTCCAACATTCTCTGACATTGTGGTTCTGCCTTCACTGAACTCTAACTCACTTTGATAAGCAAAAATACCTCCACCAGATAGTGCTGAATTGTGTGCAATAGTTATATCTCCATGTGTGTATATGTTGCTCTCTGACGATAAGACTGCACCACCAAAATAATCATTAGTATTGTACAGAATATTGACAGTTCCAGCAAATACAATCTCACTCTGGAGAGCAGTAACTGCTCCTCCCTCTTCAACACCAGTGCCATGTATGTGAGAGTTATTAATGAACTCTGTCAGCCCATCAAATGCAATATTACTATCAAAACTATAAAAGGATGCTTTGTTACCTATAATTGTCGTAATGCCGGATATCAACAATGTGCTCTGCTGTGCAAAGACTACACCAGTCTTAGCTGAATTGTTCGTGATATGAAGGAAACCATTAAAACTGCACAGAGTTCGTCCCGTGACATAAATAGCACCACCTCTTTCAGCTGCATGATTACTGTCAAAGATACTGTTATTGAACCTTATACCAGGGGATTGAAGTTCAGCAGGGATACCAACAAACTCTGCAGGTGTAACAAGATATACCGCACCGCCATTAGCTGCTCCATTAACTGCCCTATTCCTAATGAAATTACAACCAACAATGTCACCACTGTTTGGTACAATATATAGTGCACCACCCCTCCTCGCTGTATTGTAACTGAAAGTACTGTGATGACATTGTATACTAGGGCCACTTGAAACTGCAATTGCACCTCCATCTCGTCTTGCTCTATTACTAATGAAATTACTGTCATGGACCTCAATCCTAGTATCCCATGTCCTTATTGCACCACCAACATTGGCATTAGCTAAATTGCTTCTGAAAGTGCAACCATGTATGTTTATCAGGCTATCAGCGTTTGATATTGTACTACCATCATCTGCTATGTTATTATTGATGTTAGTGCCATGTAACCTTGTACTATTAATAGGATATTCTATTAATATTGCTCCACCAGAACGTGCTCTGTTGTAATTGAAATAGCTATCATAGATGCTAACATTACCAATAAACCAATTCCAGATGGCACCACCAGGTCCTGTTCTTGCTATGTTTTGGGTAAAATTACTTCTATGTATTGCAATTCTACTAAACATTATTGCTAGTGCCCCACCAAAATTAGCAGCAGTATTTCGCTCAAAGAGACATCCAGCAATGGCCATGTCACTACGAAAGGCGACAACAGCTCCTCCTGGTCGTATATCAGCAGACTGTCTAGTATATCTACCAAAAGTGATTACCTTTCTATTAAAATTAAATGCAGTGAGATTGGTAAAAGTGCTCCTCTCAAGAGTTGCATTCCTAACATTCCTAAATTCCACTCCATGTCCATCTTGAAATCTACAGTCCTTAATCCTCATCAGTCGATTTACTGATCTCACAGAGTTCTCTCGGCAGTTACTAAACACAAGACCACTAACAACAACCTCAGATATACTTTCAAAATCAAAGCCTGAAGAATGCATACATGTAACCCTGATGACAACTGAAGTAATGGGGGGACTGCTATACGCAGTTGCAGTTCGTAAGACTAGGCTATCAACATGTTTTATCCGAAGGCGGTAATCAAGAATATGATGACCAGGATGAAAGATCAGGGTGATGTTTGAGTCACCAGTAGCTGGGGGGACAGGTTCTGACCAGAGCTGGGCATATTGAGTAAGAGTCAAGCAAATCACATTCTCATCCAATTGGGTGGGGTCAGTGGGTGTGACCAGAAGAGATTCACTACCAGATGTTGTGGTCGATTCGCTACCTGAGGCTGTGGTTGACCCACCACCTGATGCTGTGGTCGACCCACTACCTGATGCTGTAATCGACCCACTACCTGCTGCTGTGATTGTCGACCCACTACCTGATGCTGTGATCGACCCACTACCTGATGCTGTGATCGATCCACTATATGAGGCTGTGGTCGACCCACTACCTGATGCTGTGATCAACCCACCTGGTGCTGTGATTGACCCACTATCTGAGGCTGTGGTCGAACCATTAGCTGATGCTGTGATTGACCCACTATCTGAGGCTGTGGTCGACCCACTACCTGATGCTGTGATCGACCCACCTGGTGCTGTGATCGACCCACTATCTGAGGTTGTGGTTGACCCACTAGCTGGTGCTGTGGTCAATTCAGTTGGACAAGGGGTGCTGTCTGTTGGTACAATATAGTAGGTGTCAGCGGTCACTGATGTGACAAGAAAGCTTAAGAATGAGAAGATAATCAATATTGACTGCATTGTCATTTTTTTTTTCAGCCCAATATGTACTAATGCCATGACATTAGCTATGTGCCACGGCTGGTTTTGAAGACTCACCAACTCTGAGATTCTTCAGCTTGTTTGTCACGGTACGTGACTCTATAATTATAGTAATATTATCATAATAATAACCAAAATGGGAATGCAGTAGTACTTGACACACAATGTCATAAAAATTACGGCATACACAGAACAGCAATTATGGTTCTTGTTTTGAACATCATTGTTTGACAGTAATTATAATATACATACAGTAGACATTGTCTTTAACTGATGCATGAAGGTAAGTGTTATAATGACGCCCGGGTACGAATTTGCAATTGGCCTTCAGTGCAATCTAGGCTGACTGTACACACGGCACTGGCTTGCCAGTATTTCTTACAGACAATTGCTGGTTTGTGCCAGACTCGGCAGTGACTGTCTAAGACCCATCAAATGTAATTCTCAAATTTTATATACCACTGATCACGTCACATGCATAGTCATTGAGTTTGCTTAGCAGCAACAATAATCTTACCATGCTAGCTGGTATAATCTATAAATATTGAAACTTACCTCTATGAATTTCAGTACAGTCAACTGTCAGCAAATTATGAGTTGTGGATGTACTACGAATTACCCAAACCAGTCTATATCGGCTCTCGACTCGATCAATTGTACAATGGAAATGGTCGGCAAACATGTAAGTACGTACGTACGTACGCGCGGGCAATGCGAAAAGAAAACGTTTTGGGTCTAGATCTCGCAGGCCAGCCCCGTAGAGTCTGGCCCTCGAGACTACTAATAGACTAGCTGTTTGAATGTCATGGCAGGACATTGAGGCCTAAAATCAAGGTGATGTTTTAATAAACAATGATAACAATGTCCACACAGGATTATACTTGAGTGACAACAAATGTGCATGGTGCATAATAGTAATACAAACAGTATCTTTGAGTGGAAGAAACCAAACTGAAAAACAACAACAACAACAAAACAAAACCCCCTTCAATAACAGCCATATAATAGTACAAGTATGACATGTACAAAAAATGAATGGCTTAATTCTAATGACTTTATAATAATTATGCTCTCAGAGACTCAGACTGAGTATAATATTATTCAAATAACCAATATTATTATTGTTAATCACCTAATTCAAAAATTTCAGTTTCTCTCTCCATTCCCAACTGATCACAGTCACGGGTGTAAGGAACATCGGAAAATCTTAGAGAAATGTGAAGTTCATTGGATGATACTAAAGGTTTGGTTACTTTGTTGGATTCTGTTGTTTCTTTCTCACAATTTGTAGGAGTAACCATTGATGTATTCTCAATGTCCAGTTCATGCTCAGATGGTATGGGATCTACAACACCATATGTTACTACATTATTGGGGATGAGTATAATTTCAGGATCATGGCTTTCCTCTTTTGCATTAATAAAGAGTTGCTTGAGTCTAGACATGAAAGTTTTGAGCTTGTTTCGGGCTTTCTTTGGAAGTGCAAAAGCGTATGTGTGATAGATCAAGATGGCAAGGAAAGTGATAAAAGCAATGAAGGTTGAAGCACGGAAAAAAATCAGTTGAAAAAATATTAATCTGTCATCACTTCCTCGAATGTAAAGAGAACTGACAGATAAAGCTATAATGTTGACAATAAATGAATTTTCTAGTGTATCCAGTAGCCATGATTTGTAAACTCTGCAGTGCAATGATAGCTTTAGAAACAAGAGACCAACCATTGTACAAATGATCAACAATAGGTCACCACTCACTCTAATATTAAATGCAGCGATGAAATATACAAAGCTACGGACAAAAAGGAGTAATCCAGTCCAGTAACGATGTTTGAGATTGTAAGGTGCAAAATAAGCATCAATAAATGGATAAAACCTTGCACTTTTTATCCATTCAAAAGCTCTTCGATTTGAACAGCGCAGAAGCCACTGATAAGAGAAAAGGAAAGAGGTGTATATAATGGCAACTATGAGAACCAAAAAAGCTACTAGAACCAACAAAATGTGTTTTCCTTTAAAGTACTGTACACTAGCATCAATGAGCCATACTCTCTCTTCTGAATTATTAGGATAGCGCAGTAACTGGAATGACACTGAATTTATAATTAGACGAAGTCTTACAAACTTGGTAAATGAAAGCAGAACAAGAGTAGACAGTGTTGCTGCAGGATTTGTGTGAGTAAAGAGTCTAGCAACTCTTGTAGAATATTCACAACCAATAATCACCATGACAACCAAGGTTATGATGTAGATAGGAAAGGCAAATCCTAGAAATTCCTTGGCATAGCCATCCATTCCATTATAGAAGCAGGTTTCAAAACCAAAGTCCAGGTTAAGCCATGCAATGAAGATGGTGAACAAATTTGCTGAATAAAATGGATAGAAAACAGCTCGATTTAATCCTAGAATATTGGCATAAAAGACAAGACCATTAATTGTTCCAACAGCTACTGTCAGGTTAAATATTAGGAGAAAAGCAACTAGTGCTACACCAGCCATAGCAAAGACAATGAGTAGTGCTAGCCAGTTGTTAGAACATGGAATGCAGCGTGAACTACCAAGAGTGAGACTGAAACTATTTCCACACTCTCCACAAAGCTTGCCAGTACGGTTGAAAGCACACTGTGCATCAGAACCATAGGGTGTGTTCAAATTAATCCAAGTGCCAGGTACTCGGCAGTAATCAAGTGGACAGTTGGCTACTACGTATGGACATGTATACAGTGAATGATTTTCAAATTCTGGGATATAATCAATCCAAACATTATCTCTTCTTAGAACTGACGAGTTAGTAATAGAACAATCTGAAATGTATTTTGGATACAAACACGGATCACATTCACACCTACATGTGCTTCGGTAATATGCCGCAACGAAACCAACTGGACAAGTGCAAGGTAGAAATTTTACATAAACAATAGCTTGAGTACCATTGCAAACATTCTCCACATGCAACAGTAGATTTTCTGAATTGAATGGAGAGGTTACAGCATAGCTCAACTCTGTACAATTTGAAGTTGTACTCTGTAAGTATTGTCCTTCAGCAAGTTCACCAAAGTTTGAAGATAAAACAGCTCTCACAGAAGATGGAACTGCATTTCCGACTTGATCTACAACAACGACTGATATCATAAAGGTCTCTCCCTTCCTGACCTCAATACCCGGCGGAGAATAATCACAATCCGGGTAGTCATTTACACAAAAGCATAATAATCTAGTACAAAGTGGATCAAATGTAGAGTTTAGAAGATTTTTCCCTTCTGTGCTTATGCTGGCATTAGTAGGTGTGACGGTCACAGTTGAGCAATTGTATATGGCTGTTGGCACCACATTGGTGGGTTCACCTGACACTAATGCACCAAGGAGAGTTTGTAAGATAGTCAACGTTGCTAGGTTCATCACAGGTACTGCAACTTGAAGGTCTTTTTTAGATTATAGATCTTCAAATTACCGACTCAGTCTGGTTTCTGACAATATTGGACACACTCAGATATGTCTGAGAATGGTATGATGTACGTATGAGTTACTGCGTGTGTAATAACCAAAGAATTTGAGTCAACGCATAACAATATAACAAATCCATTTTAAGACTATAGTATTAATTTTTGTCCATGGGTATACTCATCAGTGTACACATATACTCCATAATATATGACAGTGACAATGTACAATGCGGATTGGCCAATTTCACACAATGTGCATTGTGTACAATACTATAATAAAATTAATACAGGCTTAATGCGATTCACTAGTGCAAGTATGTACGTATAAGAGTTACTACTGTATATAAGACAATTCTTTACACTTAAGGCTTGTGAAATTTGCGGATTTATCGATTAAATTATGTCTTCAGCTCACCATGTACTCATGCATGGTACCAAACATATTCAATTAGTTGTGAGTGCAGTGATAATTATGTGTTCCCCAGGTTTAATATCATGCATGGTGTTTGCAGAGCTTTTCTGCATATGACTCACTAACAATTGACTCAATTTTTGGGTGGTAAAAGCCAGTCGCAAAGACTGATGCCGAGATACATCTTCAGACTCTGAGAGAACAGTTATCCCTATAGGGGAAACTATATTTCCAGGAAACACATGACATGTACTGGGGAACACAGTATCAGTATTTTATACCATCTGATCATGCTCATAAATTATTATCCATGTCCCAGGTAAACTGAAAATCCATGGACTGAAATTCAAGTTAGTTTAACCAGGCTCACCTCACAGACTTGACTTCAGTGCTAGAGGCTGAGTGCCTAAGGAAAGTCTCACAGGCTTTTCAAGTTATCTCCAACTCAGACTGCTAGCTGTGCTTGACACCCACTGACTTAGAAACTGAGAGGAGAGAGAGAGCTCTTGGCAATAACTGACAGTGACTTGGCTGCTTGAACTGACAAGATATATCCGCGCGGGAAATTGAGGTACAGAAACTTTTATCGATCTTTACCGTTTTGAGCTCAGCATCCTGATCTGATCTGAGCATGCGCAATTCTGCGAGCTAATTAGGCGGTGGCGCGGTTCAGACCAGTGTAAACCCAATGAATACGGTTCCAGTCAGAACATCTCAATAGTCATCAAAGAATCGGAGTAGTTGACAAACAGAAGATCGAAATAATATTGAAAATCGGCAGGTGAAGAAGACGCGCTATTCCCTACAAGAGAGAAGTAACGAGAGTAGAAACTGCTGTGAGTTTTGTATGTGTGTCTGTAAAAGTGCTTGCTTTGCACGGCGCTTGCAAATGTGCCATTGTCTGCAGTTGAAACAACTCGTGCTGTTTTTTTGCTTTGCTGGCTTTTTCACTAGAGCTGCGCGCAAACGCACTAAGCTGTGTAGTGTGTTTGACATGCTATGGCTTGCCTGCATTTCTTGTGCATCATTTTGTGTAGCCAGAGGGGTGAAAAAACAAGTCCCTTTTCTTGATCTCTGTGTAGTGGGGACGCTGTGGCTAGTAGAGGGAGGTCAGTCTTGGTAAAGTGTTGCAAGCACTTGCTCTAAGTAGTTGTTTAGTTCTTAGGAAAACAAGGGGAAAATAGATTATATTTAGTGCGTATAAAAAAGGCTTCAATTTCTTGAGTGTGTTGTACGTTGTGTCAGTCTTAATATCTTTGTCTTTCTTGTCAATTCCTGCGTGCATGTACCGCATCACGGTGTACAATACAGTGGTACATGGTCACGGCTAGTTAACTTTTGGCGGGCTTTCTGTTTGCTTAGTCTGCATTTGCAAACTTACAAAATTTATATATACATCATGTAGCTGAAAGCTGTAATTGATTTTGTGGGTTATTGTTAGTGATTCAATGAGCTGCCAATACTTCATTTTGTGGTTAAAATTGTGACTGCCAAGTGTAAATGACACCATTGTTGCACTTTCAGGTAGTGTTCTCTTTTCCCTATATCTGTGTTTGACCCACATCGTGGTTTTCATTGTCTGTGTACATACGCTACAAAAAGTGGGTGTGTGGGGGGCGAAATCACACCCCATGCATACCTCCAAGAGTTTGTGTTTACTTGTGTCTGAATCGGCCAGCTGCCTTACATTACTCTATCTCAATAAAGACAGGAGAATGATTATTTAGAGCTTCTTGCAGCTGATATGAACTATGCTGATAGAAGTAAGTATTCTTATAGCCAAGAAATAGTTAGCTCAAGCTGTAAAAGACACCAGTCTGCAAAGAAAGGTATTCATGAGTTGACTCAATGGACTCAACTGATGAAATCATGAACACAAGTAAACACTCACATTCACATACAGACAAAATTATACCAAGTCTTACCAAAGATGTGGCTTGAAAACATGGAATCATTCTCACCCATACTCAAAACTTTCTCACACCAATTGGATTGAAACATTCACATATCAAAAGAAACAAGGCTATAGCTCATAATTCAATTTTTGTGGTAGAACTATGCATGTCAAAGAAACAACCCTATGGCCTAGGACATATCTTGGCTTCCTTTCATGCAGTTCCAGGTTTGGTTGAACTGCTAGGTTGTGGATACTCTAGCATTTGCTTGCTTGCTTATTCTGTTCCAAGTGGATTGCTACAGAGAGACCAAGATCTGCATTGCATGCTTTGCAGACTAACTTCCTAGCTACTAGCTTTTGTTGACTTCCTTTTCAGCAAAATAGCTGACTATAACTGCAGCTGGCAGCTGCCTGTCTCTCTGTGTGTCTTCTTCACCTTCCTCCTTCACTGTGGTAATAGATAGTGGCCTAACTTCCTAACTTTTTTGTTTACATCCTGCCAGTCAAGTTTGAAAGGGTTCGATCTCCTGTGTGAGGATGATAATGATAATGATGATAAAAGTATAATGATGAAATCTCACAAACTATATTTACAACACTTTACACCTGTGTGATATTAGCATAGTCTCTCTGCAGGCCCCAGACCAAAGGTCTTTTAAAGCAGTCCTAGGTTTATTTCTGCCTTTTTTTTTGTTTGCTTTACATGCTCTTTTGTGCTACTAATGTACCTTTGACTCTTTGTGTGGTTACAGTATGTAGCTGTGAGTTATCTTATCTTATGAGTAGGTACTTGCCTTCTTTCCTCCATTGTACTACTACTAGCTGGTTTGGTGGGTAGTTTGAAGGGAAAGAAGGAATGACTGTGGTTTGGCGTTTGCTACATGTGAGTGTTGCTAGTCCAATTGGCTGACCATGCTGCCACATGTGAAGGCACACACACACACACACACACACACACACACACACACNTGTCCAGATATGGATCCAGTTTTTCATATGTACGGTAGTACGTATAGTAGGAATGGGCCGACTGTCCTATAGACACAATACAAAATGTTGGTAGGGTCCGTAACTCGAAAAATCAGTATTGGAGAATCAGCTCATTTATTGGTGTTATACACTTCACTACTTGATAGCAATTTGTCTGTATCTTCAAATCCCAGTTATCGTTGTGCATTCTGTGGTAACTGCACACTCGAGACGCACTAAAAGGTCAAAGGTCAAAGTGGGCACTTAATAGATCACTTTTGAACCATAGCTGATTGCGCAATTGTGCAAGGAGACACGGGCAGATATTCTACAGTTAGCTGTCTAACTTCACGGCACAAAATAGGTAAGGAAAAGTGTAAGGAGTAGGTTTTCCAGGGGGTACCATTACCAATGGAATTGAGCATAGTGATGGTAGGCTAGTAACCCTAATAGGGCTGCAGACCCTAATAGCCATTTCAGAGAGTACTAAGCCTAAGTAGTTTGTGAACCAAGTATAAAAGGAAATGGACATTGTTTGTCATCTAGTTGAGACATTTTTTCACAAACTGGATGTCTACACATGTAAATGCTGCAGTTTTCCACATGATGCCCCATACATCTGGTTTTAGATGATGTGTATGTACACATGTATCAGTGACTATGCCTATTAATTGCAGATCTTGAACTTTTGAGGTTGTCATGTCCAACGTTTCACTCGGTATGTTTGTTTTTAGCAAGGTTGAAATGAGTGTTCTATATGATGTGTCGTCATGCTTTTCGCTTAGGCTTTATTGTAGCAACTATAGCTGCATGAGCCGGTAAATTGTATTGTGTTATAATGTTATTATATGACCGTGCTTGTGTATATACAATGTATGTACTGGCCTGTCATGTTTGTGTAGGTAATCAGGATGTACAGTCTGAAACCATTCCTGTCAAGGTAAAGTACCTTCAGAGAGAAGTGAGTGGCTGCTCTTCGATGATACAAACTTTAACCATAAAGCTTACTGAACAAGACAGTGATATTGGTGTTTTAAGGGGAGGAGCTGAGGAAACTTTTCATTGAACTGGCTGAAACAAAGATTGCAATAAAGGATATTGCTGATAAACTTACCAAACTCGGTACCCCTTAAAAGTTTATGATCATGCACAATATAAATCTTTGTTCCCTATCATGTCAGGAGTATTATTACAAAAGAGAGACCTATATATGTATATACATAATATTACAATAATAATTATCTTATTATGTATATATTCTCAATTGCTAAAGTATCATATTATAAGCAAAGTTTTGTGTGTCCGTCTGTCTGTCCGTGTGTGTGTCACGGGAGTTCACCGGAAGTGATGCGACCTCGAGCTAAAATGCTACTTTTTCTCTGGGCTGTGGAAAATGCAGGCCACGAAAAGAGTGCCTAGACAGCTAGCTTAGATAGCGCTAGCCTAGGATAGAATCACAGGCGCTACAAGTATGGCTGACTGTTTTTGAGATCGCTAACAAGGCTTACCAGTGCCACCCGTATCCGACAAAGAAGTGTGATAGAGCAGCCAATCTTCCATAAAAGAAGCATAGTAAGGAGAGAACTTTTGCTTCTAGAAGCCTGCTTCTCTGTCGCTGTACACGAAACACAGCTAGCCAGATAACGAGTTTCTTTGCCAGCTGATTGCAAAAATGGCGGAAGTCGGAAAAGGGTCGTCTGTGACGTCACGTAACTGAGTAAATTGTTGAGCTGGCCAAATTGCAAAGAGGAGCAGTGAATGCATGCATGGTTAACCTTTCACTGCCCAGGTATTATTATGCAGATGCCTATACTTGCATGCATCTACAGGAAACATCAGTATACTTCATACACAAGTAAGGAGCGTGGCGAGCGAAGCGAGCCACACTCCTTGTACATAATATTATGACAATTCAATGTATCATTAGAAAATGAAAATGATAAAAATCTATGTGTCAACATCATCATTTACTACTAGATCTCCCTGAGCCAAGTCTTCTAGTAAGTTAAAGAAACAGTGGTCCTCCTCATCGTCATATACTATTTCAAATAGTTTATTTAGTGCATTATAGCTAACTACAACTCCCGAATACCATTATTCTTTACCGTCAGTCTCAAATCTGTGAAGTATCCTCTTTCCAACAAGGGTGTCAGAAGTAGACTCAGAATCATTACTTGAATGTTCATGTAAATACTTCATGAATTCTTTGACAACATCTGATAGAGGACGCTGCTTCCTATTCTTTCTGAATGGGATGCTAATTTTTTCAGATAAGACCTTTTTACGTATGTCAATTTGTTCTCTGATAATTTTACGCTTTTTCTGTGCCTTCTTTGTAGAACTAACATTCTCCTCATCAATTTCTAATAAGATTCTTTTCAGTTCTTCACAAGATGTGATTAGGTCTAGATTGGACAAACGCTCTTTCTCTCTGATAGCTCTTTCTTCGAGTGCATCCCGGCGACTTTTCTCTCTCCTCATTTTTTCCTGTCTCATTTTGCTCCTCTCTTGTTCAGCTTCACGGGAAGATCTTGTAACTTCCACTCTTCTCTTTCGAGCTAATGTAACTACATTGCTTCTTTCGTCCCTTGGTAGTTGATCCAACCACTGAATAGTTTTGTTCTTTTTCGTCTGAATAAGGTTGGATCTAGACATTTGGTGCATATTTGGGACGGCTGTCGTCAGATAGTCATTTAATCCAAGTATACTCTCACAAATGTCATTATTAGGTTTTATTGTCTTCAAAATGGCCTTAACCTCAGGTTCAGGATTCCAATAGATTCCACCGGGTAACTGAGTCTGTGCATACATTGCCAACTTCACATGCATTGCAGGTACTCCGGCAGCAAGCAGTGAGCAGACTCAGGTCTTATCTGGTTCATGAAACCCAAAGACTTTTTGCTCGATATGGTAATATTGACTACGTAAACGATGGTTCACCTCCTTTTCACTCCCATACAGTCTAGGTTCAGACTTGAACACTTCATAGTCTGGATTCATCACTAGCTCAAGATTAGTTTCAAGTTCTTGCAAGAACAGTTTTAGTTCAAGGTAGTGCTGGTTCATATATCCCATACGCTCTTATTTAAAGCTGTAGATTTTGCGAGCATAACCAGATTGGCATAGATATGATGAAACATGAGAGCATCTGCTCTCAGGTGTGCCAATTCCACTGGATCCTGTAACTTCTGGTAGACACTAGTTTCTAGTTTATTTCCTTTGTCTTTTCCACAATAGGCAAGAAAATCAAGTGCTGCTTCACGGAGGAACACTATTTTGGCAGCATTTGCTGCTGTTACGAAATATCTGTTTCCCACTTGTCTGTCTAGTTTGATTTTTAGGCACTGCTCACAGTATTCTATTTTTCCAGACTCAGAACGACAACTTAGGTGTAAAAATCAGGAAACGCGAGTGAGCCAAGCCCATATTCTGGGACGCCATGTTGACCAAGAAGTTTACAAAACTCGTGAACGAACACATCAACTTGAGGGCTATCTTGTCAATTGGTGTCACTGGAATCTGTCTTAATCCGATCACAGAATGCCTTTCGTAAATTAACACCTAAGTGCATACAACAGAAATTCTGAACAAGTTCTATTCCTTCCGAAGAAGCGGGGCCAAATTTCTCTAAATTTTCTTCACGCTTCTCTTCTAGAATTTTGTTAAATTTTTTTTGAGTCTCCCGAAGTTTTTCCAAACTCTTGTGACAGGTCAGCAATCAAAGTGTCAGCACTGTCGTCGGGGATTTCATTTACAGAAATTACCATATCACTAATTGCAGTTCCTTGGATTTTTCGCTGTGCCTTTGTTGTTCCATCAGAGTTCAAATTGACACAACCAGTATGTGCTTGTTCAGCTAAACGGGTAGCTTTGTGGGCTAAATTAAGTGTAGTTAATTCCTTATGCCTCATATAAGATGCACATGACTCACCAGGCAATTGAAGCTTGTCAATATGCAATGAAGGCAAGAAACTTTTGAGAATGGTTTTAATTACTGAGGCGATTTTGGCCGGTGGTAACTGAAGAGTCAGGAGTGTATAATACAACTCTCTCACTGCAGTAGAATACACTTTGCCACCATCTTTAGTTTGGAAACAAAACTTGGCTTTACCTTGACTTGCATCACCCGCTAAAGTCACGTTTGAGCTAGAGAGTGTAGTGACTTCTTTCTTCAACTGATCAATAAGCTCAGAGAGCTCCTCATTTTCAGTCAAAAGCACATCTTCGTAATGTGCTGCATCATCAATGAAAGCTTTTAGTCTTTCCTGAAGCTTAGAAGCCTTTCTACGTGCATTGTCACGTTGACTTCTGATATTATCAAGTTTGCTAGTAACAAGTGTTAATTCTTTCTTTGACAAAGCAATTTGAGCCCAGGCCTTTTCAAGTTCATCTCTCACTGCCTGCAAATCTTTTGTTGGTTGAGTACAATCTCAGACATCTCTTGTAGATCATTTTGGTACTCACTAACAGCTACCTGAAGCTTTCCCACAGTTTTCTCAATTCCATACGACATAGGCTCGACACTTGCTTTGCTGGACATTGCGAGTCTCTCTACATACATGAAGATATTACTAGGCCGATCTGATATTCTTTGCTCAAAATTTGGATCAATTGAAAGAAAAAAAACAACCCAATCATTGTTTTTGTAGTAGATTTAGATGTTGGCCATTTCTTAAGGAATTTGAATAGCTCCCGATAGAAACCTACTGATATGGGTTGTTGCACCCTCCAGCATAGGTCACTACTGCCTTCACACACTTCTTGAAACACTTGTTGTAGTACATCTTCAGTAAGACCATGGTCTTTCAATTCTTTTGGAAACACAATGTAACCTAGTGCACCATTATATAGATACTGGTATAATATCGATAGTGCTACAATGTACACGTACGTGTAAATACTACTATACTATATAGCGGGAAATTTTGGTTCGGTGCAAATTTTTGTATTTTTCATATGCCATTCTTATTATATGAAAATTAAAACTAATTTAAACTTCCATGAAATTTTGAACTACGAAAGTTTCCCGCTATATACGGTATGCATGGTCGAAGCGCAAAAGAGTTGTGTTGTATACACATGCATGTACAACACTCTATTTTGTATACTGAACACATACAATAAAGTTTTATACAGACACTGGTTGTATTTACCTGGCAAGTGTCTTGTCCTAGGAGCCCATTTCCTTCTTAGATAGGTGCAGAGTGGTGAACCACTTAGTTTTGGTGGACCAATGATAGATGGCCTAGTGGGAGCTGCAACTCTCTTAACAGTGTCAAGGAACCTGTCTGGCCGACCAATTGGTAGGGATGGATACTTAAGTTGAAACTTTGCAGTCAGAACCTCAGCAACTGACACACTATCACTACATTCCCTCTCAGCTTCCTCTAAAATTGCTAGTAACTCTCCATGTGTTGGATAGTACTTGATGTCAGCCATCTAAACAACTATTGCAATCTTTGTTTCAGCCAATTCAATGAAAAGTTTCCTCAGCTCCTCCCTTAAAGCACCAATATCACTGTCTTGTTCAGTAAGCTTTATAGTTAAAGTTTGTATCATCGAAGAGCAGCCACTCACTTCTCTCTGAAGGTGCTTTACCTTGACAGGAATGGTTTCAGACTATACATCCTGATCACCTACACAAACATGACAGGCCAGTGTTAAAAAAACAAACATACCAAGTGTAATGTTGGACATAACAACCTCAAAAGTTCAAGATCTGCAATTAATAGGCACAGTCACTGATACATGTGCACATACACATCATCTAAAACCAAGTGTATGGTGCATCACGTGGAAAACTGCAGATTCAGCTCACCATGTACTCATGCATGGTACCAAACATATTCAATTGGTTGTGAGTGCAGTGATAATTATGTGTTCCCCAGGTTTGATACCATGCATAGTGTTTGCAGAGCTTTTCTACATATGACTCACTAACAATTGACTCAATTTTTGGGTGGTAAAAGCCAGGAGCAAAGACTGATGCCGGGATACATCTTCAGACTCTGAGAGAACAGTTATCGTTTAGGGGAAACTATTTCCAGGAAACACATGACATGTACTGGGGAACACAGTATCAGTATTTTATACCATCTGATCATGCTCATAAGTTATTATCCATGTCCCAGGTAAACTGAAAATCCATGGACTGGAATTCAAGTTGGTTTATTAAACTCACCTCACAGACTTGACTTGCTAGAGGCTGAGTGCCTAAGGAAACTCTCACAGGCTTTTTATCTCCAACTCAGACTGCTAGCTGTGCTTGACACCCACTGAATTAGAAACTGAGAGGAGAGAGAGAGAGAGAGCTCTTGGCAATAACTGACAGTGACTTGGCTGCTTGATCTGACAAAATAAATCCGTGCGGGAAATTGAGGTACAGAAACTTTTATCGATCTTTACCGTTTTGAGCTCAGCATCCTGATCTGATCTGAGCATGCGCAATTCTGCTAGCTAATAAGCTAAGGCGGTGGCGCGGTTCAGATTGTAAACCCAATGAATACGGTTCCAGTCAGAACATCTCAAAAGTCATCAAAGAATCAGAGTAGTTGACAAACAGAAGATCGAAATAATATTGAAAATCGGCAGGTGAAGAAGACGCGCTATTCCCTACAAGAGAGAAATAACGAGAGTAGAAACTGCTGTGAGTTTTGTATGTGTGTCTGTAAAAGTGCTTGCTTTGCACGGCGCTCGCAAATGTGCCATTGTCTGCAGTTGAAACAACTCGTGCTGTTTTTTTGCTTTGCTGGCTTTTTCACTAGAGCTGCGCGCAAACGCACTAAGCTGTGTAGTGTGTTTGACATGCTATGGCTTGCCTGCATTTCTTGTGCATCATTTTGTGTAGCCAGAGGGGTGAAAAAACAAGTCCCTTTTCTTGATCTCTGTGTAGTGGGGACGCTGTGGCTAGTAGAGGGAGGTCAGTCTTGGTAAAGTGTTGCAAGCACTTGCTCTAAGTAGTTGTTTAGTTCTTAGGAAAACAAGGGGAAAATAGATTATATTTAGTGCGTATAAAAAAGGCTTCAATTTCTTGAGTGTGTTGTACGTTGTGTCAGTCTTAATATCTTTGTCTTTCTTGTCAATTCCTGCGTGCATGTACCGCATCACGGTGTACAATACAGTGGTACATGGTCACGGCTAGTTAACTTTTGGCGGGCTTTCTGTTTGCTTAGTCTGCATTTGCAAACTTACAAAATTTATATATACATCATGTAGCTGAAAGCTGTAATTGATTTTGTGGGTTATTGTTAGTGATTCAATGAGCTGCCAATACTTCATTTTGTGGTTAAAATTGTGACTGCCAAGTGTAAATGACACCATTGTTGCACTTTCAGGTAGTGTTCTCTTTTCCCTATATCTGTGTTTGACCCACATCGTGGTTTTCATTGTCTGTGTACATACGCTACAAAAAGTGGGTGTGTGGGGGGCGAAATCACACCCCATGCATACCTCCAAGAGTTTGTGTTTACTTGTGTCTGAATCGGCCAGCTGCCTTACATTACTCTATCTCAATAAAGACAGGAGAATGATTATTTAGAGCTTCTTGCAGCTGATATGAACTATGCTGATAGAAGTAAGTATTCTTATAGCCAAGAAATAGTTAGCTCAAGCTGTAAAAGACACCAGTCTGCAAAGAAAGGTATTCATGAGTTGACTCAATGGACTCAACTGATGAAATCATGAACACAAGTAAACACTCACATTCACATACAGACAAAATTATACCAAGTCTTACCAAAGATGTGGCTTGAAAACATGGAATCATTCTCACCCATACTCAAAACTTTCTCACACCAATTGGATTGAAACATTCACATATCAAAAGAAACAAGGCTATAGCTCATAATTCAATTTTTGTGGTAGAACTATGCATGTCAAAGAAACAACCCTATGGCCTAGGACATATCTTGGCTTCCTTTCATGCAGTTCCAGGTTTGGTTGAACTGCTAGGTTGTGGATACTCTAGCATTTGCTTGCTTGCTTATTCTGTTCCAAGTGGATTGCTACAGAGAGACCAAGATCTGCATTGCATGCTTTGCAGACTAACTTCCTAGCTACTAGCTTTTGTTGACTTCCTTTTCAGCAAAATAGCTGACTATAACTGCAGCTGGCAGCTGCCTGTCTCTCTGTGTGTCTTCTTCACCTTCCTCCTTCACTGTGGTAATAGATAGTGGCCTAACTTCCTAACTTTTTTGTTTACATCCTGCCAGTCAAGTTTGAAAGGGTTCGATCTCCTGTGTGAGGATGATAATGATAATGATGATAAAAGTATAATGATGAAATCTCACAAACTATATTTACAACACTTTACACCTGTGTGATATTAGCATAGTCTCTCTGCAGGCCCCAGACCAAAGGTCTTTTAAAGCAGTCCTAGGTTTATTTCTGCCTTTTTTTTTGTTTGCTTTACATGCTCTTTTGTGCTACTAATGTACCTTTGACTCTTTGTGTGGTTACAGTATGTAGCTGTGAGTTATCTTATCTTATGAGTAGGTACTTGCCTTCTTTCCTCCATTGTACTACTACTAGCTGGTTTGGTGGGTAGTTTGAAGGGAAAGAAGGAATGACTGTGGTTTGGCGTTTGCTACATGTGAGTGTTGCTAGTCCAATTGGCTGACCATGCTGCCACATGTGAAGGCACACACACACACACACACACACACACACACACACACACTGTCCCAACTTGTGAGGCATTTTGCTCTATCATTCTGTCAGACATTGACTGTGTGAGGGTGATATCATGCTAATTGATTGTTTACATGCCAACCAATGATTTCATGGTGGTGTGATTCCTGGGCAATGCCTACAGACCAGAAAATCAGGAGTGTTTAAGAGTGGACATATTTGTCTTCCCCCATTGCACGCAACACTGAGCATTTTGAAACCCTCTCTTAACTAACCAGCTAGCTAATCCTCCCTTTGTGGCTGTGGTTGCATGCAAGCCATCACATACAATAAGCATACAAATAAAATTCAACTAAGGTTGTACTGTGGGCATTTTCCCCCTTCCCAACTGCACCACGGTCAAAAGTATCACCTTTTCTTCTCAGTCTTGTCCAATTAGCACAAGTTCATCCTTTGAATGTGCCCCTACTGCAAGAAAAGATTTTGGTACCTATAACCATCATCCTTCAATGGTTGTCTTAGTGCCTCTTCCTTCTCTAAGCCTCCATAAGCCTCCAGGGTGTGTGTATGTATCCTGTCTAAACCCTATTAGGCATCCAATCTCCTGTCACAAGGGACCTTGTGTTTACATGCCATTCTCCAGTCAAACTTCTCCTAGTGTGGGCATGCCTCCATCATTTCACACACTCACACTCTCACTCACACCGTGTCATATATGCCCGGATGCACGTACACATTCGTGTGCAAACAGTATACAGGAATGTACCCTCAAAAGGTAGTAGGTTTTGAAACAAAGCTTTGTTGTTTTTCTTAGTAGTTTCCTTTCACTGAATGCAAGGAGTAAGTGACCATAATAATACACATTCATGTGAATGCTAATATGGATCAGGAAAAACCTGGTTTTGTTTCCTGTCCATCTGCAATCTTAGATTTTATCTTTATCCCCTCTCAATGCATTCATTGTCTTGCAAAGGTATACAGCTACACAATAGGTATTCTTGTTTAGTAATAAGAATGCTGTTTTCTAGAACCATTTGTGCAAATCTGTCACTATAATCATCCCTTCTTTTTAATCTCAATTCCCATAAGGTGCTAATGCTGATGAACTTCAATGAGACCATGAACAGCTGTTGGGGCATTCTTTAGCAAATGCCATTTCTAGTAGGTCTAAGCACTTTTGGTGTCTTGTTCTTGTGTTCAATGTCTCCCCTGAGCCTGTGTATATGTAGGCACAAGTGTTTGTGTGTGACTTTTCCACAAGTTACAATAAAAAATATTGAAATTTGCAAGAGCAGTTATAGCTTGACCTAATGATATCAACACAACTTGCTCTCTATTATTGCTACATGTGCTTTGCCTGTTTATAGATTCTGCAAAGTGAGTTGCAATTTGGATAATAAAAAGGTAATAATTTCAGTCTGGTTTCAATGTTTTTAAAGTCTGCTCTGATTTACTCTGCTAGCACAAACACACCATAATAATCACCAGATTTCTAGGTACTCACCAGTTGTGATTGTCAGCTAGGTGTTGTATGCTCTATACCTCTTTTGGTCTTGCAGATATAATATGGTATGCTAGTGCACCTAAACATTAAGTTGTAAAGGGATAATATTTTGATAAAATATATTCCAAGACTTACGCATGCTATTCCATTTTGGCTTAACTTGTTTTGATACCGCATCAAAACATTCCTATTTTATCGTGCTCAAGACTACGAAATGATTAACGCCTCGTTGCTTTTAAGATATGTCTTGTGAGAGTTGGATTACCGAAGGTTTTGTCCCATGCTCCATCAGGTTTGTGTTTACCCTTGTGAAAAAATAGTAGCGTTGAGCATTTTGCATAATAAGAGAGCTTTCCTATAAAAAGAAAATACAACTTGATAAAAAAGTCTTCTCAGCAAGCTTTTATTCTTCACTCTGGTTGTCAGTGTTTGTCCTGGCTGTGAAGTTAATAGCTGTCAGCATCTGATCTAATTCACCAACCTTGGAGGCCCACCCACCTGACTTGCACAATCAGGAAAGTGATGGTTCTCAAAGGTTTGACAAGAACTCTTTCTTCTCTTTAATCTGGTTTTCCTTGTTTGACCTGGCTCTAAACTGAGCATCTGTTAGCACATACATAGGTAGAGTTCACTCTAGCCTAAAGGGGGGTATATCCACCCTGGGTAAACTTGGTGAGAAAGCTACTTATCTTCTTTTGGTTGTGGTGTGTGTGTAGAGTAGTTTGTGCTGATAAAGGTAAAGTGATAAGTGGCTTGAAGCACTGGTGTCTGTGTATGACACATGTGCATTTCCATGGTTACACAAAAGGACAGGTAGTAAGTGTCTCTTTGAAGTAAAGCTAGGCCTAGCCACAGCTGAACTGGTAGCTTAGCTTGCATAGCTTGAATGCATATGCTCAGCAAAGCAATACAGTGGAGCCTCACTATCTTAAGCCTCTGAAATGCGGCCACCTTGCTATTTATTTAAAGCAGCCAATGTCCTTTTAACAGATTGACTGTCAAAGTATGGCTATAATAGAGAGAGGCTTCTCTGAAATCCCTAATACAACTACTTTCTGATGTGACACTGAGCCTGGTTGGAATAGTAAGGTCCCACTGTACATACTTGTATATTGTCATGCAGCTCAGCTAAAAGTTGCTAGACAGCAAATGGCACCATGGATTAGTATGCCTCAGTGTGTGATGTTTGTTCCTCTGTATTATAATCTCTACTCTCATCTACAACCCCTATCTTGGACCATCCCAACCTCACCTCTAAACACAACAATCCTGTGGGTGCAGTATTATAATATAGCACATGTATGTGTGTGGAATGTTGTGTGTGAAGTAGACATGCAGCGTTCTTTTTTCCATTTTTGGTATACAACATGCATAATTATGGTTTTAGGCGACTCTCCATCACCTGATGTCATGTGATGTCTTTACAAAGCATGTGATCATCTGACTAGTTCACATGTGTCTGTTGTATGCAAGAGAACCGTTCTGTTTCATCAGAAGACTTTGCATTGTGTCCATTGTGTCTTGACTTCGTGGAAGCTTTGCAGGTGTCTCTAAGACTCTTTTGTTTGGTGATACACTAAGCCATTTCCTTTGTTAAAACTTCACCTTTCCTTGCACAAGTATGTATCTCCTTAGCAACGGTTGTCAACAGGTGTGATGTTTCATTCCAATGTATTGTTTAAGAGTAGCTATTGTGCTATTTCATTGAACTACATTTAATCTTGTGACATGTGTGATGCATGCATGCCAATGTCATGTGTCGACAATGTATAATTTTTCTTTCCTTTCTCTTTTTCAGACTTCATTGGTTGAAACTTGATACTTTGAAGAGAAACCGGTACTTACCAAAAGTGATTCAATATCAATTCATTGATTATAAATTTTTGAGCTGAATTAACATACTGATATGCTGATCAGATTTTGAATAATATTTCTGATAAAAGCTCACTGGATTCAAAGAGAAAACTGATACACTAACTCTTGATTCTGATACTGATTATATTACACTCCTAATTCAACACAACTGACCCATTTGATTCAACCTTCCTGATACTAACACGATCTTGATCATGGTTGACGTCGACAGTCGAGTCTACGAGGTTCTTCCCGGTCCTCCTTCCTGGACAACAATGTGCAACGGAAACAAACAATCTCGTAGCACAAAGCCTCCGTCAAGAAGTATGTCTGTGCCAGGAAGCCACTATGCTGTACCAAGGTATGTGTGATGATGGACAAGTTTGAAAAAAAAAAAAAACAACTTTCTTTCTTACCTTGCATTTAGGTTGAAAGTGTTTCATAATAATTCTTCTTTTTTTTGTTTAAATCTATGCACACACATGCACACATGTTCACAGGGGTATCAATGCCACACCTCCTCTCCCTCGTAGCAATCCACCATCTGTTCCTCCACGTAATCGTAACCCATCTGAAGGGGAGCACGCCCTGGCCAGTTCCCTCGGCAGCTCTCCCAACGATAGAGCCTTCTGGGGATCCAATGGACGTGTCAGAACACCAACCTCAGGTAAAATCATTTTGCTATTTTTTTTTCTTTGCCACACATGCTTTGGCTATGATATGCATTCTTTTCAATAGAACAACACCAATGTTTTGTCACTGACTAAAAATTACTTGTTACTCGTTGTTAGTGTTGTTTGAAAGAAAAATTTTTTGTTATAGCGTGACTTTTGTATATACTTCTCTTTTCATTATTGTTTGTTCCTTGTGATGTGTGTGGGCTATATGCTACAGTGCAGAGGAGAATTGCCTCTTGTCTCATTGCGAATTGGTCTTTATGCCTATTCAATTCACATACATACATACATACATACATACATACAGGTATTACAAAGTCTCCCAGTATCCTCAGCGTTGGTTCCAACATCTCCAACCCAGCCGTGGAAGAACTCTCTCTCACCGAGTTCATGATGAAGTACTCCAAGTCTCTGCCATACAGGGTGAAAGTTTGTAAGGGGTTTTATGGCGTCTCGGATCAGACAGCTGTTACAACGGGTGATGTGTTGAACCTTCACTTCTTAAAGAAGACAAAGGTATAAATCTAATACACACAGGTATATACTGTACACAGTACACTTGTGATAAAGAGTTTTGTCATTCAATATTTTGTTAGAAAACTTTATAGGTAGTACGTGTAAAAGAAAACAGATCAAGTTCACATTCAGACAGTTCTCTATCAGCTACTGTCCATCCCAGAACTTAGCAAGAGTTCTTGTGCCCTAGTGGCAACACAATAAAAGCTTTGTACTTAGAAATCCACTTTGAAGAAGTGAATTTACATCTGTACTTGAATTGTGGCCACTTTTAGTGTACTGTTTATAAGAGCACACTTGTCCATTGTTGTGGTAACAACGCTACTGCTAATTAGTTTCAGCTGGCCGTGGACCACAGGAACAGCTGCTGAGATAGCTGGGTTGATTGGAGGAAAGAAATGGCTTCCATGCATGTCTTCACCTTTCTAGTTATCTAGTCTCTGGGGTGTTGTGTGAGTCTGTGAGTGAGTTGGATTAGTGATACAGAGAAATTTGGTATATTTAGCTAGCTAGTCTAAGGGAAATTGAACAGTTTAAATCAAGCAAGCAAATTATCACTGCTAACAGCTAGTGCTTTTTGTATGTACCACCAATTTGATCCATAGCACGTTCAAACTACTCTATGCATTCAAATATTTTGGTTAAATATGATTGCAGATTCTCTGTCACAATTTAAGTAAATGACTCTTGATTTTTCCTTTCAATATCCTTTTTTTAGGTTGCTATCATGGAAACATCCCCACAGGATGGCAGTGTGACCTATTCCGTACCCATAACCTCCACTCTCCAGTTCAGTCTGTTGTACGACCCTAACAATAACTTCAATGAAGCAAAGAAAGGTTACAAGTTTGAAACGGCTGGCGATTTATTGGCCTTGAAGACTCTTCCCAAGGTCAGTTTACTTTGGGTTGTTGTTTTTTTTTTTGTTTTTTGGTGTGTGTGTGTGTGTGTGTGTGTGTGTGTGTGTGTGTGTGTGTGTGTGTTCAGTGCAGTTTCTAGTATGTAAGTTGGGCATATTTAGACCTATAGACATTTGAATTCTGATGTAATGTATTAAATTTTATGGATTGTTACACTCATTCAATTGCAGTTGCTTCGAGTGACGCGATCATTCCAAGGTAGCTCTACCGACAACTCTGTGGAAAAAGACGAACTATTGGTTGTCAAGGGAGTAAAGAGTAAACTCACAGGTATATTATGCATATTATTGTCAGTGTCCTTCAGAGCCATGCCTACCCATACTTTCACTTTTTCAAAAAAACTTTGGTGTATCTTTCCCTATCCCTGAAAGAAACAAACGAATATCCACACATACCTCCTCCAATAGTCTATGATCTTATGTACATAATAAAGAAAGATGCTGACTTTGATGCATTTCAGCATGCATGTTGCATGCCCACCCACCAGATTAGCTTTGAGCAGCCTTCCTAGTGCTGACCATCACTAGACAAGTGTCTCCCAATGGTGTTCTTTGGTGTTGGTGTTTTTGTTACTGGTTGTATGTGTCAATGTGTGTGCCTACTGTTATCAAATCTAACCACAAGTTGTAGTTGTGATGTTAGTGGGTGGTGGCCAACTGACCACATTAATCACTGATGCATGACTGTGTGCCTTGGTTATGTACTCCATGAAAAGTTTGTATGTTCAATTGCCGATATACGGTTTTCTAAATTTACGTGGAGAAAATTTTCGTGATATACGGTCAAATCACGAAATTCACGAAAATATTGTACCACGAAAATTTGGAGCTATACGGTATACATATATTGTTGTCGGTGTCATTCAGAGCCAAGCCTACCCATGCTTTCACTTTTTCAAAAACTTTACTGTCTTTCCCTACCCTGAAATAATCGAATATCCGCACATACCTCCTCCAATAGTCTATGATCTTATGTACATAAAGAAAGATGCTGACTTTGATGCATTTCAGCATGCATGTTGCATGCCCACCCACCAGATTAGCTTTGAGCAGCCTTCCTAGTGCTGACCATCACTAGACATGTGTCTCCCAATGGTGTTTCTTTTGGTGTTGGTGTTTTTGCTACTGGTTGTGTGTGTCAATGTGTGTGTGTCTACTGTTATCAAATCTAACCACAAGTTGTAGTTGTGATGTTAGTGGGTGGTGGCCAACTGACCACAATAATCACTGATGCATGACTGCCTTAGCTCTATAGACCTTCATGAAGTTTGTATGTTCTGTCGAAAAATTATGCAAATGATGCTTAGTTTCTTCAGTGGTAAGAGCATTTGATCGGAGTCCAAGAGATCTGCGTTCAAATCCCAGCTGGATCTCAACATTTTTCAAATGATTTTTCATGTATTTTAGGACAGTTTTTAGATGAATTTATCGATATCCTTTATACGTATCTATCTTTACCTTTCCACATACACACACACACAATCAATTGGTCATGCTATACACAGGGAAGCAACTAAAGGTTCTCAGTTTGGCTCAAAACAACAAGAAGAAGATTCTGAGCGAGAATTGTGCCGGTCATTTCACAACTGACCCAAGCAAACTAAAGCGTTACCTTTACGAGATCTCCATGAACATGCCCGAAGTACTCCCTCACAAGGTACAGAGTACACACTATCTTGGGTTATTATCACCTTAAGTTTATCCGAATCTTTGGATTTTTTTTTTTTGGCTACATTTCATCCATTTCTCTTTGGTGTTCTTAACAGGCACTCATCACTAGTAATTGCAGTGCACTCAGTGACCTTTCAGGAACTGTAGTGACCTTGAAGAAATTCATCAGTGAGACCTCTGTTGTTGCTACCAGGTCGGTTAATAAGTTGGCTATACTTTAATTGTCTAGAGAGTGTGGTAGAACTTTTAATTGTTTCATGAAAGAAGGGAATGAGAGAATTCTAGCGTAAATTTCCGAGATTTAAGATGGGAGTGGAACCCAAGACCTCCCAGTTACTCGTCAGACACTCTTACCATTAAGCCACTGAGCACAAGTAACATCCCAAGGACAAGCATTTACATATGCCACAGATAACAACTAATGATTCTAGTCTAGACTTCTGCTTCAAATTTTGAGCTACCTTGCACAGTTTTTTAAAATTTGTTCAATCTATTTTCACAGTGCTCTTGACGAGAGTGAGGATGGTGAGCAACCTGAT
Organism: Tethya wilhelma; assembly: GCA_964030475.1. Taxonomy (NCBI): domain Eukaryota; kingdom Metazoa; phylum Porifera; class Demospongiae; order Tethyida; family Tethyidae; genus Tethya; species Tethya wilhelma. Next base: position 1,880,768 of record CAXIPT010000004.1, on the reverse strand, counting down.
GTAGCTGAGATGCCGGTGGAGTTGGACATTGAAGTGGAGGCTGTTCCATTGGATGAAACTGAGATTGAGCAACTGAGACATGATACAAAGTGAGACCCGTTTGCTAGTTTGTTATGGGTCCGCTTGCATCGTTTGTTTCTCTCTCTCTCTCTCTCTCTCTCTCTCTCTCTCTCTCTCTCTCTGTATGTGTGTGTGTGTGAGAGAGAGGGAGAGAGAGTTGCTAAGGTGTGTGGGAGGCAAAAAAGGGGTGTGTAAGAGTGTGTGTCAAAATCCCCATCACCACCATGTGACCTTTCTTTGTCAAAATCATTACCATGTGTGTAACTGAAGAAGCATTCCACAAGCCCTTGCCTATCAAAACATAGTGTGACAGGTCACATGCAGTATGTCACAGCCAATGAATAAAGACTATGAATATCATTTAGAGTGAGACCCATCCTAAAATCATACCATTTTCTTCAAACTATACATAAACAATAGTTTGGAAGAATAGCACAATGATAGTACATCACCCTATTGCAAACAGGAAGGTCATGTGGTATAAATATTCAGAGAGAAATATTTAATGCTCCTGATCAAAGTCTGAAGGTGACCCTTGATAGTACTTGTTTCCATAGCAATGTATTTAGCTAAAGATTTTACCTGCTTGAGCACACATAAGTCGACTGGTAGCATATTGACCATATAGTATGTATGCAAATGCCAGTATCCGTTAGATCTGCAACTAGAGCGATGTATGTAAAATATTTCCTTAGTTTTTGTTTATATTATAAGATAGATATATCTTTTCTCTATCGTAGTAACCACTCTACATAGAGAAGTAAGACTAGCTAGCAAGCTTTTTTTTATGGATTTACCTTAAATGTCGATGTTCTCCATTGGATGTACAGCAGCAAATGTGTAGCTATTCATGAGCTAATTGGAGACAGTCTCTCTCACATGACAGACACAATTCATGTGATGTTTTCTCATAGACCCCATGATTGGGGTCGTGAATATTCATGTATTATATAAGTCTCATGGCTGTGAATTATGGCGGGCACTTAATAGAGAGGGTATTCATGATGAGTTGCTGTTGGATTGTTGTGTATGTTGTAATTATGTTTTATGTTAGCGATTACGGTATAGCGGGTAAATTTGGTGGGCTTAAAATTTGGCAAATACGCATTTTAGAATGATTGGCAATTTTAAATTGGCTATTTAATTCTGCAAGCTACATTGTTTATATGGACACTAGTGATGAGCTGATTAGCTATCTTCGTTTGCAAGGTATAGCTCTGAAACAGTGATGTGACTAAACCAGATCACCTTTCATGCATGGACAATTAACTGAGTAAATTTCAACAAAAAATTGCTCACAATAATCCAAAACAGCATTCTTAGGAAGAGTCTGAGAGTGTTATTGCTCGCTAATTTAGTACCAAGGTAAATCAGCAGTCCCTCAGCTCTTTCTGTCGACTGTGTCAAGAGAAACATTCAGCTTCAGCTAGTCTTGCAGTCAATTCTAAATAATGCACACTAACAAATAGGCAAGATTAGGAGGTGAGGCCACGAAGCTTATAGCGCTCAGAGAGGCTGAAAAGCTTCAGATCTCAGGAACTACAGGTTTTTGTAAAATGCTACGTGTAATTTTTTAAATAATCTCAATTATTTTACCTTGGTATGCCGCTTTTGAAGACTGGAGTTGCCATTCTTGAGATATAGTTAGAACACACACACACACACACACACACACACATACACACAGACAAAACGACTACCATAACCCTTGCTGCGCATGCGCACCAAGAGTTAATCAATCAATGTTATAAGTATGGGGAAACAAACAAACTGGAAAAACATGCATTGTTCTTGCATTATAATGTGTGTAAATCAACTACTATTATTGTTGAGCAAGATCCTTTCTAGTGGTTAAGTATAGCATAAAGTACAGTTTTTAAGGCATTTTACAGTGTCTTTAGAGTTAAGAGATGGAAGCTAGTTGTTCTAAAGTTGTGGAAATGAATGCCTAGGTCCTACTTCCACTTCGTAGAAAAGGCCCGTGCCTAAGTCCAAATTAAGAAGACTGACTTTTTCAACTAAATAGAGAAAGTACACATAAAATTTCACTTCCATAATGACTTCATCTTTTTCATTTTTAGGTGTTATTGAACCTGGTATGCAATCGTGACTTCCCTTTTTTTCTACAACTTGGACCTTACATGTGATTGGTGCGTTTCTGAACGCTTTGAAATCTATGAAATGGTTTATGCTCAGTTTCTTGTTAGCATCAGGTTTTGTATCATCAGTAAAAAAACGCTTCTCAATGGGTGGATTGCTTTTGTCAACACAGAGTAACTTGATGTACAGATTTTTATCACAGTGTTCTTGTGGAATATTTTTGAACACAACGATTCGAAGTGTCAAACAGTCAGTCACATTTCCATTGCTAGATTCTTCCAATTCAGTTATATTCTCATTACATTGTAGTGGAGGGTCGCAGGTAGCTGATATGATGGTGGTGTTTGTAGGACTAGCCTGTGTTTCGATGTGATGTAAACAGAGCAGTATTCCAACAAAGAAGTAGATCCTGATGTTTGTTTGTCCCATTTTGGCAACCTTGTAGCTTGATCAGAATATTTTCCAGCAAGTTTTAATGTTCCTGTCAATATACTTTGAGAAGTTTCCAAGAGTACAAGTTCTTGTGGATTGCTCCTACTTTCACGGCTTTAGTTCAAGTTTGAATTCACTTTGACGTCCAAACTTCGATGGCTTTTTATATCAATGCTCCTTGCGTTTCGTGCACCCCTATGAGTATCATATAATTATATTAGTGCCTGCACAAGTGACCAACCTCTTATAAGCCTGTTTTGATATCAAAGCAATGGTTATCCAATAAGTTTTGATCTGGCTTGCTTGAATACACTCTATTAATGGTTTCTTTTACCAAGCTCTACTTTTTGGTTGTATATTTCCCTGAGTAACTGTTTTGAAGTGGCAATAAATTTTATATCAACATCTTCTGTTGCTCCACTTCATAGTGTCCATGATCGAAGGAATCAGCAGATATCAGCTAAGCTTGGCTTCTTCTGAGGTGAATTGTAGGGTTTTTGCACTTGTTACCATGGTTACTAATTTGATCCCTATTGATCGCCAGATGCATGCACTTATGCTAAACTTTTGAAGTTTATAATAATTATTTTACTAGTGTTTACAGACAGTTTTTCCCTCAGGACTAAGAGTAATTAAAGAGAAGAGATTAAAAAGTAATTCTGTGAATAACCAAAAAAAGGGAGGAAGAGAGCTTTTTAGGAGCATGATCTCTACTTATGCTCTTTTCGGGCCATCACTGACATTTTTTGATATTTGTGATTATGAATATGTGTAATACCAAGGGTATATTGTTTGTAATGGTTTGTTGTTTTCTCATACAAGTGTTAAATAATGATACTCGGTGAAAAATTCTTGGCAAATTTACATTATTAATGGATGTAAGATGTTTAGATGTTTGTTTTAAAATTGATACTTATAATGGAAATGAAGGGAAAAGTATTCTTGTTTACGTAAATCAACTACGTCAAGGTTCTTTCAAGGTAAAACAGTCAAATTTATGTATGGTTAGTTGTCTTTGCAATTTAGAACTGGAAACTAAGTTGCTCCTAAAGTTGTGGAAATGAATCTCGAGGTCCTACTTCTATTTCATAGCATACTTTTGTCTCCGTGTCTGATACAGTGATGGAATCTTTTCCACTTGGAGCAAGATCGTCCAAACAAATTGACGCAACTTCAAATAGTACTTCATCTTCTTCATTTTTCGGTATCACAGTGTCTTGTATGCAATCATGCCCTCCCTTTTTTTCAACAACTTCGACTACACATTTGACTGGCGCTTTTTTGAAAAGTTTAAAATCTATGAAATGGTTTATGTTCAGTTTTTTGTTAGCGTCTGGTTTCACATCATCTGTGCAAAAAGGCTTTAAAATGGCTGGAGTGCTATCATCAGTACAGACAATATGGATGTACAGATTTTTATTGCAGTGTTTTTGTGGAATATTTTTGAACTCGACGATTCGAACCATCAAACTGTCGGTTGCGTTTTCACTGATAGAATTTTCCAATTCAGTTTTGTTCTCGTTACTAGTTAGTGGAGGATCACAGGTGTTGTTTGTAGGACTAGCCTGTGTTTCTGTATGATGGAGATAGAACAGCATTCCAACAAAGAAGTAGATCTTTAGATTTGTTTGTCCCATTTTGGCAGTCTTCATTCTTTCAAGTGTAGGTCAATCAGAAAATGCCTTTTGAAATCTCCTTTGGCAAATTTAGTGTTCAGATCACTTTTTTTAAACTTTGAGAAGTTTCCAAGAATACAGCTCTTGTGGATAACTTCTACTTCTCACAGTTCTAGTTTGAGTTTGAGTTCAGTCTGAATTTCAAATTTCAATAGCTTTTGTACATCATTGTGTTCATGCAGCCCTATTAGTACCATGTGAAGCGTGCCTACGGAAGTGACCCGCCTATTATTCCAGACTCAACTTGTATTAATTTTTGCAAGTGGCAATAACTTATAAATCAACATCTTGTTTACTTCCTCTTCATAGCCTCCTTGATTTAGAGCCAAAACTAAGTTTCATGTTGTCGTTTTTTTCCCCGATGCACACACAGGTACATGTACGAGGGATTTGACCCCATGTCCTGTTGCCTATACCTCTCCAAGTCCATCAAGAGACATTACGACATCCAGAGTGACCTCTACAAGAACCTCCTTAACCCTGGAACAGAATTCAAGTATGGAACAATTCATTTTGTTATTGCACATTTCAGTTTCACCAGAGTTTGCGATTTTCCATTGATTTTGTAGCTGATGATGAATTATTAGTCTTTTTTTCAGCTGTCAATATTTCAAATGCAGTAAATATTCGCTAAAATAGCAAAGTCTGATTATAGCTTATTAAAAACTATCAAACGTTTACTTTTTATTTCATGCACACACTCTCTCATTGCAGGGGTCTTGAAGTGCTCCGTCCCTCCACTATCCCCAACACTCCCAGTCGTCTCCCCATTCCCCCCTCACCATCGGGAGGGCCCCCTGGGGGGCAAATCTATCAACCCCTCAGCACTAATGCTATGGATACTAGGGCATCCACTTGTACTGACTACTATGTTCTCATGACCCCCAGAGGAGTGACAAAGGTGAGTGAGTGAGTGAATGAGTAAGTCGTTTATAAAATGAAAATCGAGTCTCTTGCTGCTTGGTAGATATTTTATTTTTTATTTCAGTGCTAAGAACATTAGGCTTTGAATGTAAACTGGTTTGAATCGCATCTTGCACAGCTTGAGTTTCATTTATTTTCACTTATATCATCAATTTTGCGTGTTTTTTTCTTCTTGATACATTCCTGTACGTGTAACTTCGTGTAACACATCTAACACATTTCCCTTCTCACTCTCTCAAATCATCTCAGGAATCGAATGACTCATCTGATCACTCCGGTGAGTCGGCCATGTCCGACAAAGACCACCTGTCTCTCCTAGAGACCCACAACCGTCACATCGAGAGAAAGTTGTCTCAAGCTTTCGACGAAATAACAAAGTTGACGTCCAAGGTTGAGCACCTCAAGAGATTCACAGAGTCACTCCAGAATCAGCTGAGGATGGTGCAGAGCGAGAGGTAAGAGAATTGAAACAATAATGGTTCCTTGAAATTTTCAAGTACTACTACAATTTCATGATAAAGTTTCTTCAAGACCCATTAACTATGAATTATGTTCATGATATTTATTGCCGAGCGTATTCACACGAGTGTGTCATTAACCAGTTTGTAGTTAGGTTGGCATTGTGATGATTACTTTTTGCTTCCAATTACAAGTTATGAAAATTATTATGATTGGTTTTACGCTAATTTTCTCGGTTTTCTCCAAGAAAGAGAAAGCTCACAATCTCGAGATTGAAGCAATGGCACAAAGAATCAACCAAAAGATTGTATACTCTTCGAATTGGGCCTTCGATCAACCTCTGAGAAAAAAACTTGTACCTGCACTTGCACTCTGAACATGAGTGCTACACTGTGCCTGAGATTAGTCACATGTCAGCAATATGACACGCTTGAGATCTGAAGCATGGGGTGGAGTCTCTGATGAAGTCTGAAGTTTTTTTCTATCAGCTAGCGCATTGCTTGCTCTAACCGAGCTTGTGTGCCCTTGCGCATGGCTTGCAAAAGGAGCTTCAATCTTTATTTAGACCACTAGGATCTAGCTATCCACAAAAGCTGAAAGGACAGGCAATGCGATGCGAGTGTATCCGCACTGACAGTGAGACACTGATTCACAGTATGTCCGCATTTAGTACTAGCTGTACATTACTATCATAAATTATTACTACAGACTCTGCGCAAAGCACATCATGCGCTAAGTGTACTACTAGTAACAAACAATGAAGTTTTATTGATACAACTTCACCTGGTAAAATTACAGCAATATCTATACACACTCTCTCCCCCCCTCGTATTCAGGATGAGTGAACCCTCTCAGAGCCCCCCTCCAATTGACAATAGACCCCCAGCTCCTCTACCAGGTAAGTATGAAAGGAATAGTACCTGTGCACTGATACGTTAATATGCTAGGTGTGCCTGCACTAGGATAGAGTGGTCTTTAAGACTCATTTGTAGAAGATAGACTTACTAAACTGCATGCAGCATGCTAAAGGTATTTTAGGTGTGCCTGAGCCTGTATCTACTAATAGGAATAGATGAAAATTTTCTCCAAGTTTGCTAGTTGGGGTGTATAAACTAAGTTTGAAATCGGTTCAAAGATGAAGCTCTCTCTCTCTNTCACACACACACACACACACACACACACACACACACACTCAGCTGAGGCACGCATGGAGCCTGAATACGAACTCGGCGCGACATATCACGTCGTCAGCAATGGTCACTCTTCTTCACGAAGCAGTCTCACAGAGTCGGGATCCTCCGGCAGCCAACCCAGCCTGAGCAACGAGGATTTCCTGTTCTCTATGAATCACCAGCAGGTACTCATTGATAGCTAGCTACAATTTGTCAGTTTTTGTGTGGATCCTTAGGATTGAGCTAGTTGAGCTGGCCACTAAATTGAAAATTTGCCATGCCTAGTACCGATACCCATTTCTTTCCTCAAATACGAAGGCTGGGACTTGCACCATAGCTGTACTGATTGTGACTGCTTTTGTAGCTGTGTAGTTTAGTTAGGAAGGTATAGCTACAGGTTCATTTGCGTGTTTTTGCATGACCCTGGGTTTTCATTGTTGACTTTTCTGGTTGAAGTGATAACATTGTGGATATGACTTGTACTTCCCTTCTTGGCCAATGGTGGGAGTGGGACACCACAAACCTGGATGTGAACTGGTCACCTCAACCAGTGTAACTGGTTTGGTGTGTGTGTGTATGCAGTTTGTGGTACATACAGCTGCCTCTAATTACACATCCTGTTAGTAGGTAGGGCTCTGTTGATTGAGTTGATAGTCCTTGGGTGTGTGTGTGTGTGTGTGTGTGTGTGTGTGTGCATGTGACCAGACTGCCATCTTGGTGGATTTCGATTCACAGGCAGTGTATTGACTGTAAAATCTTGATTTTGAATAAGTTAATCACTATTGAGTTATTCTCTTATTTAATGAGAGGAATAGCAAAAGGACTCAAATTAAGAACTCACCAGTTATAGATATCACAAAGTTTTTTCATTTGTCACAATCCCATCACTTAAATGTATGTGTGTGTGTGTGTCTGTGTGTGGTTTTCAGACCATTTATTTCAGTGGGTGTAACTGTTGGAATTCAACAAAGGCATGTAAACAATACCTAATGCATACATGCACAAATGTTTAGACTTCATCTCAACGATAGCCAGTGCCTCTCATGAATATATACATGAGGATGATGTGTGGCAACAATAGATAATGATAATAAAATTATGCTGGAAAATGGCCTGATGTAAACAATGTGAGTCCATGGTCACATGTATAATGGTTGATGGTAGTCATTGCTCTGTCAATGTATCCATTTAGCAAATGCAGAAATCACTGCAAGTTGAGCTGTGTTTTTCGATTTGAGTTCTTTTAAGGGTGGTAGGAGACCATTATGCTGTTTCAAGAAATAATTTATATGACTGGTAGATGAAACATTAATTTAACTGCAGAAACCTCAATTCAAATGTTATGTAAAAAATCACACCATACAGTCCTGATCTTCAACTTGCCACCTTAAACATTGTGGCTATTGTTTCTCATCTTCCTTTTAAAGATAATCTTGGTTTGTTTCTGTGGTTATATTTACTCCATCTCTCTCCCTAGCTGTAGTCTCAGAGGAGTTGGTGTTTATGTATGGTGGCTAGTAAATATGGTGGGAAGTACCATGGTGATAATATTGCAGGTGAAACAATGAGACATTGTCTTGAAGTGATGGTCTACATTCTCAATTCCTACGAATGTGTACAGCTTATAAAGCTTATGTAGTCACAAAACAAAGGTTTCTTACCATCCTCTGAAGGAAAAGAGGTTACAATAGGTTGTTTACAGTTTGACCAAACTTAATGCAGAAGACAATCAAAATCAAATGTACTTTGCCCTTTCTCCTTGTGACTGATCAGTATTCACATCTTGAATATCCCAAAGTACCTTTATGGCTGCCTAACTTTGAATAATTTTATTTATGGCACTTAGTAGATTCTTGTGATGTAAATGAATAGTTTTAAAGACAAATACATGAATATTCAAATAGGATACATTGTCTTTTTTCCTTCCAAGTGTATGAATAATAAATCATGTTTATGATATGATTTTTTTTCACAGCTAGATTCATGCATTATTCGACCAATCTTAGGTCATGTGAAAGTGTTAGCGAAGAGATTCATGTTGCTATGGTCCGTGGGGTCACATGAGTCATGTGACTTGACAATGAGTTTGTTGGTGTTTTTGAGGATGAATTTCATAAACCGAATCGATTTTTTTGTCGGTTTGGTTGCTTTTCGTGACCTTTTGTGTTCCACATTTCCAATGCATGTCTAAATGCATGTACATGTACATGTGCATGTATGTAGCTGTCCATGTGGGTATACATGTAAAGTACATATGCAACAAGCATCTGTTGAGTCTCTAAGCCATTACTAAGACTGTAGATTATTGATCTACTAATCTCCAGTTCTCAAGCCTATACACACTCGAAGTGACTCTGCCTTTTGTAGAAGGTAGCATCTGCTTGAGCATGCAGAAGCTCTAAGATGGACTTGGTTTAAGAAGATTGACTTATGTTGGTTGCCAAATAGAAGCATCTGAGTTGGCTTAAATTATCTTTTACAGAAAGAGTCATATATATATAGATAGGCTATTCAAATTTTCTGGAAAAAAACACACATTGGACACACCAAGGAATGTCAGACACACAGAAAAATCTAAATATTTGTATCCTCCTCTTCTCATGCCATACTTTGCTAGATGGGGTGATTCTTAGGTTTCCATGGAATCCCATGCATCACTGCTGGGTACTGTAGTGAATACTTCCATATACTGACACACTCAATTCGGTAATTTGAGTGAGTGTTGTGAGTCTTTCATACTGTAGTTTTCCATTGTTGACCAGAATGGGGTGATCTGTGGTTTCAAGAATTAGGTAACAAGGACTAATGAATGATAATTGGACGTCTGTCTGCTAGGTGCTAATACTTTTAAATCAGAGCAATATTGGTGGACAAGTCTACAAGGCCACGGAGTCTTAGTTGGTCAAACAATGCATCTGCAAGTATAGTATGCAACTATTGCTGCATCCTAAGATAGCATAGACTTTACAAAAAGCTAATTTTGCTTGTATGTTCACACGGGCAGATTCTATACATTTCGTTGTGCGTGCAAGCATGCCTATTTGCCTGTGTGTGTGTGTGTGTGTGTGTGTGTGTGTGTGTGTGTGTGTGTGTGTCCAAATGCATACATGTATTGTTTTTCTGTGTGTCAAAAAGGGGGTGAAACTTTGCATGTAAACAATGCCCTACGCTATAAAAATGTGTTAACATCATGAATAATGTAACAATGATGAGCAACATGCACGCTTCACAGATAAAGATCCAATTGATGCTTTCTAGCAGTATGCATTGTAATAACAGAGATTAACTTTTAGACAAAACTGATTGTCTATGAATCAGTTTAGCACAAAAAAAAAATAGAACCATGCATGTAAACAAAGGAAAAAAGACTATGTAGCATTTACTATTGCCTGCCTTTCTACAAACTGGCCTATTTGTCAATAGTGCTAGCAAAACTGGTTACTGTAACCAGTTGTCTGACCTTGATGTTTGTGCACAGACTTGTATAGACAGTGACATTTTGTGGTGGCTTGTGGCAAAGGTTTAGTTTGGTTAACCTTAGATTTCTTGAGAAAATTGTAGTAGATGACAGTCAATGAAATTGTGTCATTGTGTACAAGGGAGAGATAGTAATCACAAAGAAAAGTCTATTTTTGGCAATGGTGCAAGTCTCAACTTCATACGTAGGAGCTTTGTTGCATGACTGAGATATGGTTGATACCAAAACACACACACACACACACACACACACACACACACACACACTAGGTGTTAAAGCTGTTGGAAAAGATGAGTCTTGAAATGTACAAGGAGGCATTCAAGCGTGAGCAAATCACGGGGGAACTCCTCTCTGAATGCGAGGAGGATGTTCTCATTAGCGACCTAGGAATGAAATCAAAGCTACATCGTATGAGAATCTTGAAAGTTATTTCAGGTACTTGACAAGAGATTAAAAAACCAGTTCACTATTAGTTTAGCCAACTTAGAAACCTGTATGACTAATGTTGTTACATGTGCTGAGCATGGACTCTAAGGGTGGTTGTATGGTAATGGTAGTCAAGTCAACTTGCAGTTTTTCACTCTCTCTCTCTCTCTCTCTCTCTCTCTCTCTCTCTTTCAGGGCGCCACTCTGCTCAATGTATCTTAGCAGGTGAGGGACCTTATGCAAAGAAGAGGCCAGCTCCTGAAATCACTGAGAATTCAAATCATTAGTAACGGGAACATCATTCAAACCAATCACCATGACAACTGCTGCATCCATCTATTTTCTCTCCCTGTCTCTCTCTCTCTCTCTCTCTCTCACTCTTTTGTTTCATTTTCTATTCCTTTCTACTTTCCCGGGTGTTTGGCGTGACTCATGTAATGTCCTGTTTCTATGGTAACTCAGTGTTGGTATAACTACATAAACATGTGTTTGTTGTGAGGATCAAAATGTAGTTTAGTGTAGCTGTGGTTGTTCGCTTATAGCTGTGGTATATGTTGGTTGTAGACTGTGCTATCTTTTAGTAGTATTTCTATTGGTAGACATTTTCTTTTGTGAGTTTCTTTTGTGTTTGCAATAGTTTTTATTTGTTTGTACTGACTAGTGGAGATTTGAAAGATCTGTGATGTTTTGTGCATTGTTTTTCCGATGCTGCCTTATTTATTCTCTCATGGCAAACAAGTTTGTCTGTGCTATATTTATAGTCATTTCTCTATCCACTCACACTATTATAGTATACTTCAGTTTCATTTCAGAGAACTATATCTTAAACTGTTTTATTTGTAACTTGCACTCATAAGAGTGCCTTGTCTCACACTCTTTCTGAATCTCTTCTCCCTTTCAAAACTGATCCTTCCATTCTCTTAGCTAACAACTTGTGACATAAAAATGCTCTTCTTCCTTCCATTATACTGCCGACAATAAAGACCAACATGTTTCATCACTTAAGCCATTTTGTTATCACATCCTCTAAGGACTTACTTCCAAACGATAGGTGTTAAAGCTGTTGGAAAAGATGAGTCTTGAAATGTACAAGGAGGCATTCAAGCGTGAGCAAATCACGGGGGAAATCCTCTCCGAATGCGACGAGGATGTTCTCATTAGCGACCTAGGAATGAAATCGAAGCTACATCGTATGAGAATCTTGAAAGTTATTTCAGGTACTTGACAAGAGATTGAAAAACCAGTTCACTATTAGTTTAGCCAACTTAGAAACCTGTATGACCAATGTTGTTCCATATGCTGAGCATGGACTCTAAGGGTGGTTGTATGGTAATGGTAGTCAAGTCAACTTGCAGCTTTCACTCACTCTCTCTCTCTCTCTCTCTCTCTCTCTCTCTCTCTCTCTCTCTCTCTCTCTCTCTCTCTCTCTCTCTCTCTCTTTTTCAGGACGCCACTCTGCTCAATGTATCTTAGCAGGTGAGGGACCTTATGCAAAGAAGAGGCCAACTCCTGAAATCACTGAGAATTGAAATCATTAGTAACAGGAACAATCAATCACCATGACAACTGCTGCATCCATCTATTTTCTCTCCCTGTCTCTCTCTCTCTCTCACTCTTTTGTTTCATTTTCTATTCCTTTCTACTTTCCCGGGTGTTTGGCGTGACTCATGTAATGTCCTGTTTCTATGGTAACTCAGTGTTGGTATAACTACATAAACATGTGTTTGTTGTGAGGATCAAAATGTAGTTTAGTGTAGTGTGGTTGTTCGCTTATAGCTGTGGTATATGTTGCTTGTAGACTGTGCTATCTTTTAGTAGTATTTCTATTGGTAGACATTTTCTTTTGTGAGTTTCTTTTGTGTTTGCAATAGTTTTTATTTGTTTGTACTGACTAGTGGAGATTTGAAAGATCTGTGATGTTTTGTGCATTGTTTTTCCGATGCTGACTTATTTATTCTCTCGTGGCAAACAAGTTTGTCTGTGTTGTTTTGTGCTATATTTATAGTCATTGCTCTACCCACTCATACTATTATAGTATAACTTCAGTTTCATTCAGAGAACTATATCTTGAACTGTTTTATTTGTAACTTGCACTCATAAGAGTGCCTTGTCTCACACTCTTTCTGAATCTCTTCTCTCTTTCAAAACTGATTCTTCCATTCTCTTAGCTAACAACTTGTGACATAAAAATGCTCTTCTTCCTTCCATTATACTGCCGACAATAAAGACCAACATGTTTCATCACTTAAGCCATTTTGTTATCACATCCTCTAAGGACTTACTTCCAAACGACAAAAAAATATTGCTTTGACTACAACTTGTTACATTATCACTTGTGATCATGACTAGCTGCAAATCATGCAATGTTACTCGCTGTCACACTGCTTTACACTATGACTGTTATAGTTATAAGTTTTAAGATTATACTACACTTGTCATTATATTATCCATCACGTACCATGGCAATTGATTTTCGTTGAGAAAATTATCAAGTTTTTAAGTAGGTATGTTATAATAATTATAGTTAATCTTTTATCATAAGTTTTATAGTTTTGTATGTGTTGTGTCGTGTTTTAAATGAGTTTTAATGTTTGTTTATTTGTTACTCCAATCTGATATTATTTACTGTTACTTTTATTAAAGAATTGATCACGCACTGCACGCTTTCATAATCATGAATTGTTATGTGTGAAAGGAAGTGGTCGTCACATTCACTAACTACGATCGATCGATATCGATCGAGTGCGTGCGCAGATGTTTGGACGGCCTGTTAATAACTTTGTACAACTAACTTTACAACATAGCCCGAAACTGTATAATGCTCAAGACGCTAACTACCATCGTGTTGATTGTGGCAGGAGCTAATCTACTGCTTTTCACTGCTTACTTGACACAGCAGGCTACATTTGTCATACATGTTCATGATGTAGCCCCAACTTCAATGGCAAACAAGACATTTGCAAGTACTGCCTATCACAGGAGAGCCAGAGAAACAAGGTGAGTATAAACAGTCACACTAGCTAGGAGTATGACTGTATGTTAAAAGCAGTCTTTTTGCTGACCCCTATATTTAAATAATAATTATCTTACAATGTCATATGGCATTGTCTAACAGTTCAAGTGTCCATAAGCTTCACATGATATTCAGTATATTGTATGTTTTATACACACAACTGAATTGTCCACCTATTCAGTATAGTCTTTATAGATGTGCCATGGAATTTGCGTGGCTCCTGAGTTACTTGTCGCTAATGATGTAGATACACTACCTATGCCAACAAACTGACAACATAAAAGCACTTTATGATGTATAGCATTATATCTGAACAAAGTTGCTCATGCCTACACAAAAATAACATGAGTTATGTTCCATTAGCTGTTCAAAGCAACATTAGTACTGTACATGCAGCCGTCTCTCTCTCTCTCTCTCTCTCTCTCTCTCTCTCTCTCTCCCTCTCTGTAGTAAAAATATAGCACTATAGCTCCCATCATTAGTCTAAATAGAATTAATAATAATACAGTTAAAACTCTAACTCAATACACAATCATGTTATCATGCAGAAACAAGTTAATTAAAGACATAGAACCATCAGAACCACCATCTCAAAACGCATCTGATTCTATTCTGGAAATTACTGCACAGACTCTGGCTATAAAGACAAATACTGTTACAGTACCTAAAGTGAAAGCATTTACATCCACTCATCAAAAATTAAATAATATTTCGACAACAAGCAGTGTGATAATATGCTCGAATGAATCCCTTTCAAATGAAAAGTACAAGTTGTTATTGAAAGCAAAGAGTGATGAACAACAACAAAATGATTTCATAGCATCACACACCATTGATTCAAATACCAGTGTAAATGAGAAAAGCAAGGTAACTGGTGCAAACTATAGTATAATTTATAATAACAGTTTGGAAAAAGAAATAATTATAATTATTATACAAATTCTTTTTTGTTACAACTTTTTTTATCGCAAAATTAATGCATGCACATTCAATCTGACTCATTATAGTTTCAACAAGCTCAAATAGTGAAGTTCTGTTCTAAATACCATCTAAATGAAGCCCAACTTGTCTTACCCAGAAATGGCTCGACATCTCAAGAAGTACTCTTCCGTCATCTGTTACTGAATGACCAGGCAAAGACCATATTCTGCTTTGTACCAAAGGTATACAATAATTGAGAGGGGACACATGAGAATTCAAAAGGTCTAATTCTTTACAAACAATCCCAAACCTAAAGTAACCCTCCCAATGTCTGCTCAGTCAAATTAATGTCAGACAGTCTATAGAGTTAATTGACAATAGGCTGAGCCACTCAGGTGCCTAGCCTTGAGAATCGGGACCATGCACATGCAAGTGTACATGTATTGGAGCATTAATTGATAAATCATGCATACACACACACACACACACACACACACACATGCAGGTGGGCTGTACAAATCTCAAAATTTTATTCTTCAAAACCTTAGGAATCTTTCCGAAAAATGAATCACGCAAACACATCAATGAGAGCCAGTTAGAGGAAGCAATATCATCCCACTCACTTGCTAACCATTCACTACAAGAGCAGCATGAAATTTTAGAGACTTATTTTAAATTTGTTATGCTGCGTAACCCTCTTGAGCGTTTGATCAGTGGATATCGATCAAAAGTGTTAAAATATCCTTTAGTCGGATTAAACAACTACAAACCTCACTATAACTGGTTTAGAAGAAAAATTTTCTCCTACACACACCCTAATGAGTACAGCAAGTGGGTGGAGTCAAAAGGTGTGTGTCCCATTACTATTTCTTTTAGTGACTTTGTTGATTTTTGGCTGGAAAAGAGTGATAGCCTTTCGCCTCAGATGGATGAACACTTTCAACCAATTACAACTCTGTGTGAACCGTGTAGTGTGCGATATAGTTACTATGGTAATTTTGAGAGTTTTGATTATGATGCAAATGTACTGATATCAGCAATGGGTGCTGATAAAGAGCGGTTCCAAGTTGAAAATGGTAGCTACATATGGAGGACTTCCATTCCAACGTCGAACTTAATGAAAGGGTTTTACTCCACTCTTAGTTGTGAACAGCGCCTAAAAGTTCTTCGTAAGTTGAGCAAAGAGCTGGACCTTTACTATCACTTATTTCCAAGTCAAATTGGTATGCATAAGAGCATTCTAAGGATTAATGCAAGTTTGACAGAACCAAAATTTGAAACTAGTACTGGTGGTACAAATAGGACTGAAGCTTACACAGTATCAGTGACTACATAACTATAGAAACAAGCCATTTTACTAAACAGTTTCAGCATGCATAGATACTAATTGGAAATGGTTGGTGCACGCATATCTATGGTGGACGTATATACCGTACCGCGTATCGATGGCCGAGCGAGCATGCACATGCATGTGCGCATGCGCAATGCACTAAGTATATTAATTTTTGTCTCGCTTTCCATTATCGTGCGCGTGCATTTGTGGAGCACTTAAGAAATAATGTCATTACAAGTATCCAACAAGAAGCTGCTCAAAATATTCACAGCTTTGATGCTAATCGCGGCTGGAGTGCTACTTGTGATGTACATGGCCTATCACACGACTTTTATCGCACAGAAAACTGTTGAGAAAGCTGATAGAAGATCTGTAACAGATGAACTTCAGTCCTCAGCTGCAAGATCACTACACCTAGCTGAGTAAGTGAAAATATAAGACTAATGTGTAATTGGACTTCCCGGCACACTAGCCACTTAATGACATACACATCATGATGGTAAAGTAAATTCAATACAAATTTGCTGTGAGCTGGCCCTTTTACAATTAAAAAGTGTTCTCTAAAATTTTTTAAGATTCAAAGCTTTTCGTCCATAGTGGTGGACTCGTCAGGAATAAAAATCAGAATACCTTGAAGTACTATACTAGAACAAAAGAACAATAGTAAAAACAATGAAGGTACAATAAAAAAATAAAACACATATAGGGTTGTCTGATCAACATAATATTATAGTACTTCAAGGTATTCTTGTTTATTTGCATTTACAGCTATATGTTTTCAGTGATTTTATTCCTGACGAGTCCACCACTATGGACAAAAAGCTTTGAATTTTACTAGTAAAAAAATTCAGTGAAG
This sequence comes from Tethya wilhelma, assembly GCA_964030475.1. Lineage (NCBI taxonomy): Eukaryota > Metazoa > Porifera > Demospongiae > Tethyida > Tethyidae > Tethya > Tethya wilhelma. The sequence continues at coordinate 1,863,918 of CAXIPT010000004.1, read as the reverse complement.
ACTTTTAACAGTTACTGTAAAAGGGCCAGCTATACTATACCTGCATGTACAGCCTTTATGGTACAGTATATACAATAATAATATGCAGGTCAAGCTTAGAACTAAATGCTGAATCACAGAATCAATTGCAAACTACTACAGCAACTGGACATCACCATGTGGCATACAATGGACACACACAGGTCACTGAGAGCTCCGAACAAGCTGTCAATATGAACTCCAACAAAGTGCCTCAAAGAGTCTCATTGATGGCTACAATCTCACACTCAAACAAATCACTTCACAGTTCATCCACTATAGTGACCATTGAGGGTAGGAAATACCCCCAAAATGACCTCATTACACTCTGAGTCCCTACATGTAATATCACACCTTTGTCTTACACAGGTGATAAACAATTACCAAGACCAGTCAATCAGTCCAATAACAGTACAAAGTTAAGCCCCTTCTCATTGCAACAAAACAATCATGTTAGAGTGGAGTCAACTCACAACCAGGTTAACATTTCTGGGGATACCACAAGTGAACCTGAATTATCTGATTCAAGTACTACTGCCCTAATGAACATCGAAGAAATTATGAAGGTACATAATTATAATCAAAAGACACATGGAATGCAGTAGCTAAGTGAAATCATAACTAACGATAAGTGTATCTACACAAGAATACATTAATTAATGCCATGCATATATATGCTTGATATTGTATGTATGTATGCATGATTGTATGTATGTATGTACAATAATATCTATGTACTATATAGTTTCAACAAGCTCAAGTAGCAAAGTTCTGTTCCAAGTATCGTCTAAATGGAGCCCGCCTTGTCCTACCTAGAGAAGGCTCACCACTCCAACATGTTCTCTTTCGTCATCTACTGCTTAACGACCAGGCACAGACAATGTTCTGTTTTGCACCAAAGGTAATTCAAGTGTACAGACTGTCAGTGTGCACATGCACACAACTCTGCATGTACATGACTATACAAATCGCAATACACTTGCACACGCCACCAGGTTGGTTGTACGAATCTCAAACTCTTATTCTTTACAGCTCAAGATGTTATACCAAAAGAAGAACTTCTAAAATCTCGTGATCACGTGAACCAAACTCGTCTCGAAGAAGCCATGTCACAACATTCTCTATATCACCTTCCAAAACGCAAACGACTTCAAAGTTTACGAAGCTATTTCAAATTTGTTATGCTGCGTAACCCTCTTGAGCGTTTGATCAGTGGATATCGATCAAAAGTGTTGAGATATCCACTAGTGGGATTAAAAGATCAGAAGCCTCACTATAACTGGTTTAGGAAAAAGATCTATTCATATACACACCCCGATGAGTACAGCAAGTGGGTGGAGTCAAAAGGGATGTCTCCTATTAATATTTCTTTTAGTGATTTCATAGATTTTTGGTTGGCAGATGGCAACACATTTTCATTGAGTACAGATGAGCATTTTCAGCCGATTCTGAACCTATGTAAACCCTGTCGAGTAAGATATAGTTACTATGGCAACTTTAAAACCTTCAATCATGATGCAAAAGTGCTGATTTCGGCAATTGGAGCCGATGAAGACCTTCTTCGGAATGGTTACTATGATGACAGTGAATCGATACCAACAAAAGATTTAGTCAAAGAGTTTTATTCGATTTTGAGCCTTCGACAGCGCTTGGGAATTGTTCAAAAGTTGAGCCAAGAGTTAGACTTTTACTACCACAATGCATATATATGCTTGATATTGTATGTATGTATGCATGATTGTATGTATGTATGTACAATAATATCTATGTACTATATAGTTTCAACAAGCTCAAGTAGCAAAGTTCTGTTCCAAGTATCGTCTAAATGGAGCCCGCCTTGTCCTACCTAGAGAAGGCTCACCACTCCAACATGTTCTCTTTCGTCATCTACTGCTTAACGACCAGGCACAGACAATGTTCTGTTTTGCACCAAAGGTAATTCAAGTGTACAGACTGTCAGTGTGCACATGCACACAACTCTGCATGTACATGACTATACAAATCGCAATACACTTGCACACGCCACCAGGTTGGTTGTACGAATCTCAAACTCTTATTCTTTACAGCTCAAGATGTTATACCAAAAGAAGAACTTCTAAAATCTCGTGATCACGTGAACCAAACTCGTCTCGAAGAAGCCATGTCACAACATTCTCTATATCACCTTCCAAAACGCAAACGACTTCAAAGTTTACGAAGCTATTTCAAATTTGTTATGCTGCGTAACCCTCTTGAGCGTTTGATCAGTGGATATCGATCAAAAGTGTTGAGATATCCACTAGTGGGATTAAAAGATCAGAAGCCTCACTATAACTGGTTTAGGAAAAAGATCTATTCATATACACACCCCGATGAGTACAGCAAGTGGGTGGAGTCAAAAGGGATGTCTCCTATTAATATTTCTTTTAGTGATTTCATAGATTTTTGGTTGGCAGATGGCAACACATTTTCATTGAGTACAGATGAGCATTTTCAGCCGATTCTGAACCTATGTAAACCCTGTCGAGTAAGATATAGTTACTATGGCAACTTTAAAACCTTCAATCATGATGCAAAAGTGCTGATTTCGGCAATTGGAGCCGATGAAGACCTTCTTCGGAATGGTTACTATGATGACAGTGAATCGATACCAACAAAAGATTTAGTCAAAGAGTTTTATTCGATTTTGAGCCTTCGACAGCGCTTGGGAATTGTTCAAAAGTTGAGCCAAGAGTTAGACTTTTACTACCACTTGTTTCCGAGTGAAATTGATGCACACAAGAGTGCTCTAGGAATTGAAGTAGGACTATTAGAACCACTTCATGGTATTAAAATCTAATACCAAGTTAATGCATAAATTTCCATAAGTTAACTAAATCATGCATCATGCAGGCCTGTAGCTAGGGAGTTGTTCAGGGGGTTCTGAAACCCCCACTTTCAAAATAATAATATTCATATTATTTCACTAATGTACATATCACACAATGCTAGTCGAGACTGAGATCATTTTCACTTTCATTTTCTTGTTTTCTTTAGCACATGTGTAACATGATTAAAGTTGATTTAAAACACATGAATCTCCTGCATGACTTAGTAATACATAGAAATACTATCATGTTTGCAACAGCAGGCAAGCACTGAAACCCCCTTTTAAGAATCCTGGCTACGGGCCTGTACATGTGCATGTTGCATGTTTTTTTAGATTTATCACTAGCTCCATGTACTAGCTATAATTATAGTTCAACAATTAAGTTGAATTAACTAGGCATCGGAGTTTAATTCACTACTATAACATAAAGCTATATAGGAGGTTATTCAAGTTGTGTCCAAAAACTACATGGGAAAGGTTAACTAATTGCCTCAATTGCTGCATTAAGTCATAATAATATACAGTCAACTCCCTCTTAGTGGACACTCAATAGTGTATTATACACAAAGTATAGTAAATTCAGTTGGTGCCTCAAGCATTGTCCATTATAACGTAGATGTCTGCTATTGACTCTGAGAGTGTCCGCTAAGAGAGAGTTGACTGTATTGTTATGCTATGTTGCGATGGATGCCCGGAACGAAGTTGTCCACTATTGAGGGAGTTGACTGTATTATTATGCTATGTTGCGATGGATGGCATGCATAGGCATTATAAACTTTTAACGTTCCATGAAGGGGACCAAAAACTTCAGGACCAAAACTCCACTCACAGGCCATGCACATCCATTTTCCACTACTTTCAAAATTACTTGAACACTTTAATTTGGTCCTGTGGTTACATATAGTGCAATAATTGATCGTGGTAAATAATAAGGACATACATACAGAGTAACAACATAGTTATGGATGCACAATGTACTGAAGTTCCATATACGGACAAATCATGTAGCCATAAAGCCATAAAGCTATAAAGCCATAAAGCTATAAAGCCATAAAGCTATAAAGCCATAAAGCCATAAAGCTATAAAGCCATAAAGCCATAAAGCTGTACAGTTATAAGGCAATGTTACCCCATGATTACTAGTGAACTGATTCTCTGAGACACTTTATGATGTGGAGCAGCTGTATAAAATAAGTTCAATCATGGCTACCCCAGAGACAAGAGTGTACAGCAGTGAAGACTACCATTCCAAGTTTGAGCCAAGAGCTTATTTGGAAAGGCGTTTTACAAACATTCATGACCCAGCCCAAGGAGATCTCTTTCCTTTCATCTTGAAAAGTCTTCACGAGATTTGTAAACAGAGTAAGTTGTACTTGTAGCTACATGTGTCAGTGCATGTATGGACATGTGCATGCATTATAATATTATAGCAATTGATTTAAGTTACTAGTAGGCCCAGATAAATTATGCTATTTTTTCTGCCTATTTTTCTTTTCTCTTGTTCCTGAAAGAACACCTATTTTGCTTTCCTGAACTCTGCCTATATTTTGCTTCAATTATGCTAATACAATTTTATGAACGATGAGTTTCTTGATGAAAAGGAAATTGATTAAACGACAATAGTAGGCCAAATAGACAAAACTATACTCACGGCATTGATTGCCCTTGTACTGTATAGTACAAATTAAAGACATAACAACCATTTGTTTTGCACTCTTGCTGGTAAAAGCAAAACACAAAAAGTACAAAACCCAAACAAAAGGAACAGCTGGTCTAGCTACCATAGTGTGTAGTGCAGCATTTATAGACAGTTCAACTTTGTCCTCCAGCCTACTAGTAGTCAAATTGCTCAAATAAACACAATGCCACTCAGTATAGATGCTAGAATAATGACCTTTTTTAACTATCTGTATGAGATACTATAGATTAGATGTATGTTTATTTTTCCAGAAAAATGCTTATTGCTTTCAGCTACCTATATATTTTGCTCAAAAAAATGCCAGCAAAATTTATCTGGGCCTAGTTACGAGCAAGATAGACATGATTGTACGAATAGGATAGACATTAATCTGTCCGTGAACGCTATAATAATTACATACTATTAGAATTTATTATCATCTATACTTGTGCGATGTACGTTTGCAGTACCAAGTGAAGGCAAAGTCATAGATATTGGATGTGGGCCCACGATCAACGGAGTCATCAGTGCTAGCTCTAAGAGCAGTGACATTACCTGCGCTGAATACACTGAAAGAAACAGAGCAGAGTTAACAAAATGGCTGACAAGAGACAAAGATGCTTTTGATTGGAGCCACACTCTGAAATACGTAACAGTGTTGGAAGGGAGAAGGTTAGTTAAACTCCTTAATAATTACATTGTGTACACCCCCATAATAATTATTTAATATGACGGCTCAAACGCACACACACACACACACACGCACACACGCACACACACACACATGCAGTGAATCAGAATGGAAAATAACGGAGCAGAGAGTTCGTGATGCCGTACAGAAAGTTGTTGCTTGTGATGTCACAAAAGAGAACATCCTAGCCCCGGAAGAACCAATGGACGGCCATTTTGACTTGGTCATCACCACTTTGTGTCTTGAAACTGCTTGTGTAACTTATGAGGCCTTCAACATGGCTGTGAGCAAAATAGCAGCTATCATAAAACCTGGCGGACATCNCCATTCCTGACAAAAGAGACAATATACACATCAATGAACATGCATTTACATTAGATTCATACAATAGAAAAACTACAAAGCTGGAAATATAATTGACGCATGCATATCATCAAAATTAATTTGATCATTATGATATGCAGATCTGAGTATAAATCATCAAAATTTTGACTATCAATATTTCTGACAATATCAGTCGAACTGCCCATCACCAGAAGTACATATGGTAGTAGTACAAGGTTAATTTCAGACGTGAAGTACATTACGTCATTGTCTAAATCTATCTTTGGAGCTCAAAATTTAACTCCATTTTTGAGCTTTTTTCTGTGTCAACTTCTTACGTATTTTGCGGAAGTGTGTTGCATGAAGTAAAGTGCAACGCCTCCTGATCAGAATGGCACAAGTCCCGTATTTGCAAGTGACACGGATGTAACACAGTGTTCGTTTAATTCAAGCTGGTATGTTCGAGTGCCGTCTGTTGAACCTTCCCTACAAAGTACGTCCGAACAACAGTTCGCAGGAGGTAAAAAGCTTGCATACAGTAAAAGGGACATAATAGTCGTATTACTAGTGAAGATTTTTTTGTTCCCATGTGTATTTTGAGAGAATCAGAGATGCCTATTTGGGCGAATATTACTGGTCATATCTCCCTAAACCGTGTGACTCACAAGGTTGTTTTGCTCTAGATATATTTTTAATTCAGCACTAACACCCAAAATACTCAAATTCATGCAGACAATGACATCATCAGTACAACTTGAATACTTGAGATCTATGATTTAACAAACCTATAATGTACAGATTCTAATTAAAGAGCACTATACCCTCCAAATTGCATCACATTATTATTATTATTATTATGACAGTATTATTCGTATCAACCTGAAAAAATATTGCTATTGTTTTTCAAATACATGTATTACTTATTTGTATCAATGTACATCATGCTTTTTCATGTGCCAACAGAGCTATATATATGGATTGATTTTTGTCAGTTTTCAATGTCTTGTATCTGTCATGGAAAATATGGGAACAAAATTTTATTTCATAATTTGTTAGCATTACCATTACTCTATCAATTTGTGGATTATCAATTTCCTGAACACCTCCAAACTGCTGTTCAGACGGTGAAAACACAGCTAATTAAATTCAGTTTCACTTTAGTTGGTATGTTGTAAGGCTGCTACTGAAGAAAATTTCGCCGACATTGTTCTGTTTTTATTACTACAAGAGTAGTAAAGCTTGGTGGTGCAAGCTTCAAGGAGATCACCGAACAAGGTTAGAAGATATTAGCCTCGAACCAGGCTCTCTCACGACGTGCACGTGATTAAAATCTTCCAGGCTCTCTCCCTCCCTTTGCACGCGGATGATAATTTGCGTGCAGAAAAAAATAGCGTGGTTGGACGTGGTTAGGGTGTTGTGGTCAAAGTCGCCCACGCTTGCCCTTTGATCCAGTTTGTTGCCGTTTAAAGTCAATGAGAAGCTGTCCTTTTCCATCATGAAGCTTCAAATCTATGTCTACTTGGATTTATACTAACCTGACTCAGTGAGAGAGTCTCTAGTTTCCACAGACTTGCAGTAAGTCGCCATTTTGTATGAAGAATAGTGGTAGCAAAACCGTTCAAAAGTTAAACGGCAAAAGTTCGTCAACTTTCTTTTTCTCCAGAGTAGTAGTTAATGCTAACAGCACAGAGCACAGTCTATCTCTTCGACAAAACTGTTGATTCACTAGCTTGAGTCACCGCCTTCGGTGGCGAGAAGCCGTAGCACTCATACTGAGGAGGCTCCGGGCCTGGAGAAGCTGTCTTTTCACTGTTCTGTTGAACTGTTTGTTGTAAGAAATACAGTAGCTTTTGAGAATGGACACTGTCAAGTTGTCACTGATGCATTTCACTAGGGGGGTCTGGGGGCATGCCCCCACAGAAAAATTTTGCATTTTGCACGTTCTAAGGTGAATTCTGGGGCATTTTGAAGCATATTTCAGTTTAGTTTCCAATGCTTCATGCAGTCTTATAGATTTACTGACTTGATTCTGCTGAGATAAGAGTGACCTAACTTAGTAAGGATGACTGGCTTAGCAGATCAGAATACAGTCTGCTCAGGATATGCATGTACATTCAAACCTAATGCAACGTAGCATATCCAATAAGCTCTAGCGCTAGCGCTAATATAGTTTTAGCTACGTAGAATAAGTGGGAGGGGCTACTGAAAGGGGTGTGGCAGGTGTGTGTTAACAAGAGAATTAAAGTAAAAACGACTCTGAGCGCGTACGTAGCTTATAGTTTACACAGCACAAAAGAGCAGGATCAAAGCAAAGCAAGATCTTTTACTTTTAAGAAGCTTAATCTTCCAAAATTGGTACGGCCATGGCCGTAGCTGCCGCACCTATGCCGCCAGCCCTGTTCTCGTCCACTCCAAGTGTTAAAAATGGATCAAAGTGCAAGCGTGGGCAATTTTGACCGCAACGCCCTTACCACATCCAACCACGACGTGCACATGATTAAAATCTTCCAGGCTCTCTCCCTCCCTTTGCACGTGGATGATAATTCGCGTGCAGAAAAAAATAGCGGGAGAGAGCCTGGTTCGAGGCTAAGAAGATATATCGTCTGTAGAAAACACGGCAAGACAAGTTCAGAAAACTGACAAATATTCATAGGGGTGTGGTCGACTTCCGGTCTAAAAATTAAATGCGTACGTTGGCGGTTCGACTGATATGGTAGTAACATTATATCATTCACCATAGAAAACATTGCAAGAAGATTACAATACTTCGTTTAAAACTATAGGTCCTAGTTAGGACATTATAAAGTGGACTATGTTTCTTTTAATGCCCATTACATGATAGTTGTACCATGATGAGGACACACTTCAAAGGAAAAACAACTCCAGTACATGGTAGTATCTCTATTCATTAAACAACTCACCCACAAGCATGATGAAGAGGTGTCTGACCATCATTATCCTTGCAATCAGTGGTACAACCAGCCTGTCCAATGAGGTATCTCACCACCTCCAGTCTCCCCTTCCTGACAAGAGAGAGGCACACATCAATGAACACACATGCACACTAGATTCATACGATAGAAATACCATATACCGTAAATCCAAAAATTTGCCCTTGTTAAAATATTCCCGTTATAATTTTCTGCGTTATCTATTTTTTGGGGTGTAGAGAAAGAAATATACGTAGGAACGGGTTGTTTATATTATTTACTTAATTTTTTGTGTTTTCATTTTTCGTGGAAACCTCGAACTGAGAAATATAAACGACAGCGAAATTTTCCACATTTATGGTAGCTGGAAATATAGACAGGAATTTTAATTGATGCATATCATCAAAAATATATTTCACTACATATTCAGACTCTAAGTATAAACCATCAGACTCTTGACCATCAATAGTTCCAGCAATATGGTAGTAACATTATTGGAAAACATGACAATTAAGGTGTTATAACTAGAGGCTCTAGTTAAGCTATTACAATTGAATTGAATGCTGAGAGAGAAAGATATCCCAGAAAAAATCTGGGACTCAGCTGGGAATCGAACCCAAGACCTCCCGATTGCTAGTCAGGTGCTCTTACCACTAAGCCACTGGGTGCCCGTGGCATTGGAGCAGAAGATATGTATCTATAGGCCTCAGCCGAACCCAACTGATTATCTTTCTCTCTCAAGGAGATCCCCGGCGGACGGGGTTACGGGCCTGGGTGGGTTGACTGTACAGGCACATTGCCTGAGCAGATACTGAAGTATCTACCACCTCAGCCTCCGGCTCAATTATCTCCCAGTGGACTGAGTTGGGGGTAGTACGAGACCTTACTTACACACCCAACCGTGACCGAGGTCCTCCAAGCAGTCCTATTAGCCATGCCCGGCTAGAGGCAATTACATGACAATTAAGGTGTTAATAACTAGAGGCTCTAGTTAAGCTATTACAATTGAATTGAATGCTGAGAGAGAAAGATATCCCAGAAAAAATAGATTACATGTATTGTATAATTGGAATATCGTTATCAAAATATATCAAGATGACTTAGTACNTGTTTCACTGCCTATTAACTCAATTGGCTAAGGTTAGACCATTGGCAGCTGCCATGTCACTATATAGCAGTGTGTGTGTGTGTATGTCACTCTATCTGTGTGTCTCCAGGCAAGGGTGTTGGAGCATTACATTGATGAGGTGTGGCTACTACTTCCACAGCAGCTCAGGTCAGTCTCTACACTGATATCTAGTGTATGATGACACGATGTAACACACTCTCTTTACTTGTGTAGTGTGTTTGATTTCCTAAGTCTCCTCAACCTGGGCAGGAGGAGTGGTTCCCAGTCCCCAGGTGTCTTGGCTCCCTCAGCTGCCCCTCAGCTAACAGTGAGTGCCACCATAAGACCTTCCACTGTAGCCACTGGCTGCTGGGGGCTAAAGTTGGACTAGCTAGTTCACTTGTACCAACCAGTGTCTGTCTGTGTGGTTGTGTCTATGGTGCTGGAGGTGACCAACTCTTTATACTGCCATACAGGTGTCAGCAGTTGCTACTAAACTGTTGGATTGCTCAAGCAGGCGAAATTGGACAATAAAACTTGACTTTGTGTAACTTGTAGCTTCGTACCCAGGCCACTCCCTCTTTTTAGTGTTTCACGCTAAAAGAGGGAGTAGCCTAGCCTTGTTCCCGCGCCCGGGCTCCTCCCAGCTCGAGCGAGCTCGAGCGCTCTTAGTGAGGCTATGTAACTTGGCCTTATTTGGATAAAATGTGGGCGTGGCTGAATTACGGTATTTGCATGCATGGTCTGTGTTGAGAGTCATGGCCCTGAAGGTGGACAAAGATGTTCTGAGGAGAGCTTGTGTAATGGGAGATTTAGATGAGATTTTGAAGTACAAAGGACTCAACCTACAAGTTAGATATTCGCTAAGGGACTCACCACTTCACTTTGCTGCTCAGTAAGCTCAATTAGTATCTGACACACCCCCACTGTACCATCATACACTGGGGCACTGACTGGACACATGATAAAGTTACATGATGTGTTCATTTCTATGAAGTTGATGTGTCTTGAACACTGATGATGTCATTTCTATTGTTTATGGTTCTGGTTTCTCTCTCATTCTCTTTCAGGTTTGAACATCAACATATTGTACAGTTTTTGATCAACCATGGTCACTGTGATCCAATGTGTACTAATGACAGTGGTCGGACTCCACTTCATGTAGCTTGCCAGTGAGTGATTTATAATAATTGTATGGATTTGATGTGATGTGACATTGAATAATATAACCCATGTACTTTTATTCATAATCAATAATTATTATTGTCTTAAGTTTGTATAAATTATGCTGATGGTTACTGTATTAGCACTTTTCCCCATAATGTTAACAGAGAGTCTGGGGGAACGAGACTACCATAACCCCCTACCTGTGTCTAGTGTGGCTCACATGATCCCTGTGTACATGCTTGCTAGTCCTCAGTCTGGATATAGGGCATAGAACTTAATTCTTATGTCAGTAGAAATAGTCATGTTTTAAGACCCACACCTCATGACAATGTATTGACAATTTCAGGTGGGGGAGACTGGAGGTGGTGAGATACCTCATTAAACAGGCTGGTTGTCCCACTGATTGCAAGGATAATGATGGATGGACTCCTCTTCATTATGCTTGTTGGTGAGTTGTTACTGAGATAGCTACTACCAATCACGAGTGTACTGGAGTTGTTGTTCCTTTGAAGTGTGTCCTCATCATGGTACAACAATCTCTAGTGGGCATTATAAAGAAACATAGTCAACTGTATACCGTACTGGTGTGTTTTTAGGTGCATTTTGTGTATAGGGGCTTATATGTTGATAACATTCAATCAAATGTAAGCCTTCTGGCTTGTTATTATAAGCATACCTATGACTTTTGATACTTTATAATCACAGTCCTCTTGTAACACACCTGGTCTGCAGTACTAAGTCATCTTGATATATTTTGAAATTAAGACTCTAGCTCCTTATACTGAGTACCGTATAGCGGGAAATTTTCATGGGGGGAAATTTTTGCAAATCTCGCTGTTTGGCAGCTTTCCACGAAAATTCCCCCCCACAAAATTTGTAAGGTACGAGATCGTCACGTAATGTTGAGACGTTATCCATGAAGATTTTCCCCGCGAATTGGTACAATGTGTGGATCTAGCCTAGCAGATAAGAATGTGTCATAAATACATGATAATTTCAGCTGTATAGAAGATTCCAATCTTTCTGGGTTTATATAGAAAGAAGAAGCTGTACTGTATAGAACAGCTGAAAGAGTATGCATGCATATTAGAATGTATACCATCACACACACACACACACATGCACACGCAGACACACACACACACACACGCACATGTACCTACGTATATATAATAGCAGTCCATGCGTCATCAGGAGTGTTGTGTTTGGCCAACTCCTCTTCAGTGACCGGTCGTGGAGTTCCTCACACACACACACACACACACACACACACACACAGTGAATCAGAGTGGAAAACTACAGAGCAGAGAGTTCGTAATGCCATACAGAAAGTTGTTACTTGTGATGTCACAAAAGAAAACATCGTAGAAGAACCAATGGACAGCCATTTTGACTTGGTCATCTCCGTTCTGTGTCTCGAAGCAGCTTGTGCCAACTATGAGGCCTTTAACATGGCTGTGAGCAAATTAGCAGCTATGGTAAAACCTGGCGGACATCTCCTGATGGGTACTGTATTGGGTGAAACATTTTATTATCACGGAGGTGCAGGGACATCCAACAAGTTTTTCTGTCTGCAACTTTCAGAAGATATGGTTACAAAGTCACTCGAGGCGGCCGGACTTGTGATTGAGAAAAGGATTTATCAGACACATAAAATCAATCCCAAAGTGAAAAGGGGGAGTGATTCCACTGGGGGTCTTGTAACTTGTGCAAAAAAAATTTTAAAATGAGCTACACGTAAATGTATACACGTATGTAGGAGGTCAAAACAGTTCACCGTTGTTAGATCGAACACTTTTATTTGTAATTTCATGTCGAAAGTATTATTGTTGTGTTTAGTTTAATTTTATTAATACCCACATGTTGACTGTGCTAATTCTAGTTTTGCAAGGTTTTATACTGGTTTGTGCAGTTTTAATAGTGCAACCTCTGCCCAAGACACCAGAGGAACAGAGCAGAGGTCGAGGTCGCTACTAATTTAGTGCGCATGCGCACCATGTACACACGTGGCCGGGCATCCCTCCAGTTAACTACGTTTAATTGCATGCAATTAATTAAAACTCCAACATGATCAATGATGAATTGCTTTCATTTGTCACTGACAATAACCCAGAGTCACCAGGACACTTTGCTTAGTGCAGCTAAATAGGTTCATGGCTACCCGGCAGACAAGACAGTACAGCGGTGAAGACTACCATTCCAAGTTTGAGCCAAGACCCTACTTGGAGAAGCGTTTTAAGAACATCCATGACCCACCCCATGGAGATTTCTTTCCTTTCATTTTACAAAGTCTTCACGAGATTTGTAAACAGAGTAGGTCTACTAGATGTACAATTCTACTTGTACATGTGTCAGTATACTAAATTTTTCCCAATTCCTACAATCTGCTATACTGATAATAATAATTATACACTTTTTTTGCACAGCAGTCTGATCTGGTAGGTTCTGTTGAAAGGGAAAAATAAAAACATTGAAATTACTGGCCAGTTTGTTCGAAATTGTCCCACTGTGACCTTACCTGACATATATGCATGGGCATGCATATGCCAGTCTGTATTTATACATAGCAACTTACACATCTAGCAACATGAAAGGTGCATGTAGACATAATTTTGTCTGTGACTATTATACCTATCAGACTTTATTCAGTATCATCTGCTTGTGCAATGTATAATGTGTTTACAGTCCCCAGTGAAGCGAAAGTCATAGATATTGGATGTGGACCCACAATCTATGGAGTCATCAGTGCTAGCTCTAAGAGCAGTGACATCACCTGCGCTGAATACACCGAGAGGAACAGAACAGAGTTAACAAAATGGCTGACAAGAGACAAAGATGCTTTTGACTGGAGCCACACTCTGAAATACGTCACAGTGTTGGAAGGGAGAAGGTAAAAGTCTGTGCATTTGTTGTGAATTTTTTATGGAAAGATTTTGATGTTTTAAATCATCTCCCAAAGTTCTATATACTTCTAAAGTTTTTTGGATGCATAGTTAGTGTGAAAGTACGGTAACAATGTAGGGGCGTACTTATCGCATAATAATTGGATTTATTAATAAGTAATCAAGCCTTTAGCATGCAATCTCTATTTCTTACTTATTTGTTCTTTGACGCTATTTTCCATGTCTAATATTAAGCTTTTGATAAAAAAAGCTTAAAACAGTTTAATTCACGCTACGTAGATTGAAAGCGCTCAGCAGCTAACTCCCAACAATACTGGGAAATTTTTGTGGGGGAAAATTTTTGCAAATTTCACGGTTTGGTATATAGCTTTCTGCAAAATTTTTCTCCCACAAAATTTGTAAGGTACGAGGTTGTCACATATAATGTTGAGACGCAATCCACGAAAATTTTCCCCGCGAATTTCTATTCAAGACGAAAATGCAAATTAAATTTTTATCCCTACGAAAAATTCAAAATTCTTACTATACGGTAGTTCAAAGGTCACAATACTGATCACATGACCCATGCAAAGTGGGCGTAGCACCCCCAAAATTTTCTGTGCGCAGTGCACGTGCAATTTCATCACCCCCTTATTCTAAATCCTGGCTACGCCCCTGCAATGGTTATTATAGTTTATTACAGTTTGAAATTCCCAATTGTCATGATTATTTGTTCAATTTTGTACACGCACAAACACACATGCACACACATACACACACAGTGAATCAGAATGGAAAACTACAGAGCAGAGAGTTCATAATGCCATACAGAAAGTTGTTGCTTGTGATGTCACAAAAGAGAACATCCTAGCCCAGGAAGAACCAATGGATGGCCATTTTGACTTGGTCATCACCACTTTGTGTCTCGAAGCAGCTTGCGTGACTTATGAGGCCTTCAACATGGCTGTGAGCAAAATAGCAGCTCTCATAAAACCTGGTGGACATCTCATAATGGCTAATGTATTGGATGAAACATTTTATTATCAGGGAGAAGCAGGTACCTCCAACAAGTTTTTCACTCTAAAGCTTTCAGAAGATATGATTATGAAGTCAGTTGAGGCAGCCGGACTTGTAATTGAGAAAAAGATTTATCAGACAAATAAAATGGATTCCGAAGTAAGAAAGAGGAGTGATTTCACTGGAGCTCTCGTAACTTTTGCAAAAAAAGAATTAGAAATGAACTTACGTTAAAGTATGATTATATACATGTATGATCTCGGTCGAAACATATATATATATGAATATGACGTAGGTCAAAAAAGTTCACATTACTGTAACAGTTGTAAACAATGCAGTATGCGTGTATAATCAAGAACATAATATTATGTATTTCTGGAGCTTTGATTTGTAATTCACTTTCAAATTGGTTTCGACCCAAGCTACACGTAAGCCACTTTTGATTTGTACTTGGTTCTTTCTCAATTGCTGTTTGACTATATGGTTATATATAGCTACAAATGATCTATTGAGCATTTTGCATCAAAAGTCAGAGTGAGTCTGAAATTTATTTGTTGCAATATAGCTACATGTATGCAAATGCGTTTGGAAAAAAAAAAGAAATGTCACACAATCACAACACATCCTCATTGATACCCAGCAGTCTTACATGAGAGTGCCTCTCGCTCTCATACAACGAATAATAAAACCTCAACTCGTCTCTTAAACTATCCAACAAGTTTCTCTTCACCTCTTGGCTCAACTGACTGTAATAAGTCTCCAACAAGGCAGCCGTATCAGCTCCGGCTTTGTGTAAACTCTTATCCCGATAAAATTTAGGATCGAGTCCAAGTCTGTCGATTATCAGTCGGGAATCTTGACTAAAAGTTTTAAAGTTACCGTAAAAATTATACTTTACGAAACAAGGGTGGCATGTGTTTATCATGGGCTTTATATGAGGGTTTAACTCCTGGTGGTTCTTGTTGATAAAGTACTGGACAAAGTGAGGGAATTGGACTGAGATGTTATAGGAACCGCCTCGATCTACCCTATATACAGGATGTATGTATGTGTGTTGTGCGAGTGAATAAATAATGTACTTTAAATTATTGCCATATACATGTAGCTAACTTATTGCAGGATAAGTATGGTAAACTTAGATTGATCACTGCATGTACCATGGTGTACATTAATTAGAATAAATAGTCCATATCACTGATGCCACACACATCTCATCCACCCCCTCAATACCACCTACCATTCTTGATACTCCACTGGTTGATATCTCTCAAGTATCTCCCTTTGAATAAAGTTGGGAAATTTCATCGAGAGCCCTTTCAAAGGTGGCTCAATCTTGTTTCGATACCCAGACACCAAACGCTCCAACGGATTTCGAACAATCATGATCTTGTAGTAGTTTTGGATCTTCCTAAGCTTCTCAGCTTCTGTCAAATTCTTGTTCAGGAGTGAAGCTCTTCTTATACCTGCACAATGAAGGGGGCAAAAGATATGAAAATAATTATGGTATAGTGTATAGTGTACGTACCTATGTATGTAGCAGAGTTTGTAAATAGATTATACTAGTTTCATAGGCCTATCAAAATACAATTACATTTCTAGACTGAGTAGTATATTATTACTACGTACTTGCATTTTCCAACAATTATACAACACCAACAACAATTATACTGTCAAAAGATCAAATAAGACTATTAACAATGGGTATCATGTGATTGTTGACAATCACCCGGCCATTATACTGTTGTAAAATTGTGAGAGTCCGGCGACAAATGGAGGCAAAAATGACTTGGTCTACCACAGTGGCTATAGAACTACTAGCTGCCACAATTCTATGTGGACTGTCAGTGAATATGGTGTGGCACTATAACACCACTAGAACAGTGGCCAGTTTGCAAGAAGAGTTAGACCAACTGAAGATAAAAGTTGCAGAAAACAGCATTTCAGAGTTTCTCAAGCGATTTCAAACTGAGACCGACACATTTGAAGTTGATCTAGACCTTCAAGCTAAAGAAACACCGATCATTGGCAGCCATCAGAGAAAGGTTCGACAAGAAAACTCTATACTACTGTTTCTACAAATTACAGTAAGAAATCTCGTAAAGAGTCAGCTGGAATCATATCTCAACTGCACAACCGACGAACAGACAAAGTGTACCATCCAACCAGGACCAAAAGGAGATACAGGAGCACCGGGAGAACAAGGAGAAGCTGGTCCACAAGGATCGACTACCAGGAGAGAAGGGAACCCACGGCTCTCCAGGGAATAATGGGGAAGTCGGTCCAAAGGGAGACGTGGGAGAAAGAGGGGTACCAGGTCAGAGGGGTGAGAGGGGGGACGTAGGGAGTCAGGGACCCACTGGAGAGAGAGGCGAAAGAGGAGAGATTGGTCCTAGAGGACCAATTGGAGCAAAGGGTGAGAAAGGGAACCTTGGTAACGCTGGAGAAAAGGGAGAAAAAGGACAGCGTGGAATCAAAGGTGATCCTGGAGTTCAAGGACCAAAGGGAGAAAAGGGTTTACGTGGTGACCCAGGTCTACCAGAAGTCACAGTGAGTCCTACCGAAGTGAGAGAAGATGTTGGACCAAGGTTTGGACCTTACTATACATGTGGAAATACATCAGGATGGACTCGCATTGTTGATTTGAATATGACCGACAGTGAGCACCAATGTCCTGGAGATTGGGTAGAAATTAACATCTCTGGAAAGAGGCTGCGTGGGAGGCCCAGTAGTACAGGCAGAGAGAGTTGTGAATCGGCAACATTTTCAACCAACGGTGTTCAGTACTCTCAAGTGTGTGGTAAGATCAGTGGCTATCAGTATGGACTAGCTGCTGGATTTCTCACAGTATCACTAACTGCATCAATCGAGTCCTACTATGTGAGTGGTGTTAGTTTGACTCACGGAAGTCCAGGAAACAGACGCCACATTTGGACATTTGTGAACGGAATCAGAAAGAAAGATGCAGATGCTAACTATGCTACGTGTCCATGCGGTAATAGCGAAGTATTGGCTTCAACTGCCATTGGACAGGATTATTTCTGTGAGTCTGGTGCTCTTGATCATCCTAGTAGCAGTTCTTTCTACACTGAAGACCCACTATGGGATGGAAGGGGCTGTGTAACCTCAGCATGCTGTGAGTTCAACAGTCCTCCTTATTTTACAAAACTGCTCCCTACAAGCACAAGTGATGACCTTGAACTGCGTGTGTGTAGTTATCACAATCGAGATGGAGAGGGGTTGGATGGGGACACTTTTGTAGAGGCTGTTGAACTCTATGTCAAGTGAAGATAATATCGCCTCATTCCCAGGCTACCTGCATGTACCTTATACGTGTAAGGAAAGGAGTCTGGGAACAAGGCTAAAGTTAATACTAATTCTAAGTGAATTATTATAGCTTTGGTCTGACTCAATCTGTGAATTATAGGTATGGTTGTTAATTATAATTTTCATACGCTAGCTATGAAGGGAGTGATCACAAACAATAATATAGATGAAGGCAAGCACCAACGGTCCACAATCTTCTGTGTACTCATGTAACACATGTGCATACATGTAGTACTAAACATGTACAGTACATGCACGTATGCTTACCCCGGTAGATTAGCCAGGTTGGAATAAGGTGTCCGAAAGTTACAGGTTAATTTCAGCAACAATAATTATGGTAAACGATATCATATAATAAAAGCTGTATGTAGGTGCCGAATTTTCAGTCAATGAAAATTTAATATTATGGTTACCTTTCTCAAGATACTTAAGCTCCACCCACTCATCCAAGGCTGTCTTCAGAGGTAGCTCACCCACACTCAAGAACCACAGTCTCTTCATGTCAGTGCAACCTGTAGAAGGAGAAGCATAAAGAATGATTTTAAAAGGGGGTCAGAGTGAGCCAGATCACACATTTGATACTCATAGTTCAGCTAGTACCAACAAAAGATGAAAATGAAACATACATGTATAAACTATGTTTGGTTCACAATTGAATACCTAGATCTCGTATTACTATGGGTAATACAATGGAATGCAATATGACATTTACACCAAATTAGACAAAAGTTTCTAAGTACACTGTAGCTATTATAATACAGTGGACGAGTTGATGCGCAAAAATTATTTACATGAGGCAAAAGAGATAGATAACATGAACCAACATCAACAGGCCTACGTTTGTAGTAGGTTTATCAACAAACAACAGGTTTATCTCCACAACCACCTACTAGCACACACACAGACCTATCTTCTCTACAAAGCAGTAGAGGGCCTCTCTCTTGTCATCAAACAACAAGTGACGATAGAGCAACTCCCTCTGCTCCTTGCTGGCAGGCAACTGGTCGCCATGGCGATAATAGTTGGTACAATAGTCGTCCATCCTTTTCATTTGATACTGCAAGTACACACACACACACACACACACACACACACACACACACACACACACATAGGTAACTTTCAACCCAAATCAGTATTGTTTTAAAACGTGTATCAATTTACATCAGAACCCTGGCATGTGAAGTCATGTGAATGAGAAAACTAGAAAAGAATAAAGAAACAACAATATACTGTAAAATGTGATAAGTATACAGTGAGAGGCAGTGTGTGTGGTTTCTCTATTGTATCTTGTAAGGGGTTACTATGTGACAAGATATGTTTTTAGGCGTGCAATGGCATGTACAATATTATGACTTCTACTGGGTACAAGATATAGACTGAATCTACAGTGATGCACAACACGACTCTCAGTCTCACCACACACACACACCCACACCCACACACACACATACACACACACACACACACACACACACACACACACACACACACACGCGCACGCACACACACACACACACACGTACACACACACACATGTACACACACACACATACACATACCTCTCCTCTCTTCACAATATCAGTACTCTCCGACAAGTCCCTGCGATCCTCCAACTGTCCACGCCTCTTTCCTTTAACAACCACACCCTCAAGATTCTCGAGCCCCATTTGCTGCACACTATTTGATACTTTAACCTCTTCTCTACTGGAGAGGGTGTAGAAGAGGACGAACACAAAGAGAGAGCAGGAGACTACGAAAACTAGGAGCCGGGTTCTTGGTACCATGGTGATATGATGATGTGGAGTGGATATGGTGGTCACTTCTTATTATGCTTATTCATATGATTCGGGCTGTATAGCACAATGATACCTGTAATGTGTCACACATGTACATGTGCACACATGCGAAGGAGAGAAGTTAAAAAATTAATTTATAATTCACGTTAAGAGCTTTCTTTGAGCGAATTGATGGTTTTAGCCACGTAAAACAGTCATTCACCAATGGTTCGAACATACCTGTGTTATCTTCTGGCTATGAAAAACATTTCGACAAAGACAACAAAGAGTCGCTTTTTGTGTCACTTTTCAAGTTGTAGCACAGTGGTGACGACCAATACCAGCTACAAGAGAGCCACAAAGGGGTTAAATTTATTCATCGCGCGCGCACTAAGCGCGACGCAAAGCTAATAAACCCGAATGCGATGCGATCAAAGTTAGTATGAAGCTTGCAAGATGGACAAGGTGGTGTTTTATTGCTGCTTGTGGTTCTATGTTAGTAGCAGTGACTCTTTTCATGAGATATTTGCCCACAAATATCCTGGAAAAAGGTATTCGTAAGTCATAACAATCTTGGACTGCGACCACGTACTGTAATCAGTGCTGAGCTCTAGTAGTATCAGCTACAATGTCATACATAATATCTTAAAGCAGTAAATATCAATTCTGTATCATAAGACTGAATACAGCTGTCTAGAGCATTTGAAATGCTAGTCACGATGAGCCATATATACTATATTGTACTCTTCAGGTGTTCAGTGACTGTTCACGCATCATCAGTGTTACAGACTTTGATATTGTTCTTTTGAATGCCCATATTGATTGATAAGTACATTATTAAACGTATGTATGCCTATACTGATATGGACACAGTAAATGAATAGATTCATACTGTTCATTACAACCTAAATCTACTAAAATCTTTTCATGTACACAGCAATTCCAATATCGGCACACCTAAGAAGTATTCTAAGAGAAATCAACCTCAACTGTTACTATCACAATGAAATTGAACAATTGCAGCATATCATCACTTCCAACCTCCGAGATCCCTCTAAACAAAAAGTCATCTTTGCATTACTGGAGATCGATAAACGGCAAATGAGAGAATCTGATATCAACTACATTGATTCCAGGAGTAAAAGAAAACAACAAACTGACAAATCATCAGTTAGTCCAGAAAAAATATTGAAGCGAAGTCTAACTAAAGGTAGAAATCCTATGCATATGAATAGTGAAACAGTGACTGTTACCATAACTATAACAAAGTACTAACTTCATGCAGATCCAGAAGAAAGGTCAGAAAAACAACCGGTTGTTACTGATCCCAGGCCTTGTCCAGAGAAACAAGAGATTGTACGCATCTCACATAATCCTGACATTGATGTCCGAGGACTCTATTGTATCTTGTAAGGGGTTACTATGTGACAAGATATGTTTTTAGGCGTGCAATGGCATGTACAATATTATGACTTCTACTGGGTACAAGATATAGACTGAATCTACAGTGATGCACAACACGACTCTCAGTCTCACCACACACACACACCCACACCCACACACACACATACACACACACACACACACACACACACACACACACACACATACCTCTCCTCTCTTCACAATATCAGTACTCTCCGACAAGTCCCTGCGACCCTCCAACTGCCCACGCCTCTTTCCTTTAACAACCACACCCTCAAGATTCTCGAGCCCCATTTGCTGCACACTATTTGATACTTTAACCTCTTCTCTACTGGAGAGGGCGTAGAAGAGGACGAACACAAAGAGAGAGCAGGAGACTACGAAAACTAGGAGTCGAGTTCTTGGTACCATGGTGATATGATGATGTGGTGGTCACTTCTTATTATGCTTATTCATATGATTCGGGCTGTATAGCACAATGATACCTGTAATGTGTCACACACGTACATGTGCACACATGCAAAAGAGAGAAGTTTAAAAATTTATATTATTATTAAGAGTTTTTCTTTGAACGAATTGATGGCTTTACCAGTCATTCACCAATGGTTAGAACATACCTGTGTTATCTTCTAGCTATGAAAAACATCTCGACAAAGACAACAAAGAGTCGCTTTTTGTGACACTACAGTGGTGACGACCAATACCAGCTACAAGTAGGCCACAAAGGGGTTAAATTAATTCCTCGCGCGGCGCGCGCACTAAGCGCGACGCGCGCAAAGCTAATACCCGAATGCGATGCGATCAAAGTATGAAGCTTGCAAGATGGACAAGGTGGTGTTTTATTGCTGCTTGTGGTTCTATGTTAGTAGCAGTGACTCTTTTCATGAGATATTTGCCCACAAATGTACTGGAAAAAGGTATTTGTAAGTCATAGCAATCTTGGACTGCGACCACGTACTCACTACTGTAATCAGTGCCTGAGCTCTACAGCTACAATGTCATACATAATATCTTAAAGCAGTAAATATCAATTCTGTATGATAAGACTGAATACAGCTGTCTAGAGCATTTGAACTGCTAGTCACGATGAGCCATATATATCATATTGCACTGTTTAGGTGTTTTAGTGACTGTTCACGCATCATCAGTGTTACAGACTTTGATATTGTTCTTTTGAATGCCCATATTGATAAGTACATTATTAAACGTATGTATGCCTATACTGATATGGACACAGTAAATGAATAAATTCATAATGTTCATTACAGCCTAAATCTACTAAATCTTTTCATGTACATAGCAATTCCAATATCAGCACACCTAAGAAGTATTCTAAGAGAAATAAACCTCGACTGTTACTATCACAATGAAATTGAACAATTGCAGCATATCATCACTTCCAACCTTCGTGATCCCTCTAAACAAAAAGTCATCTTTGCATTACTGGAGATTGATAAACGGCAAATGAGAGAATCTGATATCAACTACATCAATTCCAGGAGTAAAAGAAAACAACAAACTGACACATCATCAGTTAGTCCGGAAAAAATATTGAAGCGAAGTCTATCTAAAGGTAGAAATCCTATGCATATGAATAGTGAAACAGTGAATGTTACCATAACTATAATAAAGTACTAACTTCATGCAGATCCAGAAGAAAGGTCAGAAAAACAACCGGTTGTTACTGATCCCAGACCTTGTCCGGAGAAACAAGAGATTGTGCGCATCTCACAGAATCCTGACATTGATGTCCGAGGCAAAGTAAGCTGGATGAGTGTGAATGTCTATGTGCTGGATTTATTATATACTTCTACATACCCAAGATTGACATTGTTCACACACACCTAAGCACGCACACACACACACGCACACACACACACACACACACACACATACACACACACACACAGATGCACACAAACACACACACGACGTGACGCTGTGCACACAGTGGCAGAGAGAACAAATCAACAAATTTTGTCAAGAATATGGACAAAATAAATCTACCACATTACCCACAATGGACCCTGAGAGAAGAACTCTCTTCAGACACTTGCTATTTGATGACCAAAGGAAACTCCTCTTCTGTTTCATTCCTAAGGTATACAATCATCATGCATTTCCAAGTGCATGTAAAGACTACCAACTGGCATATTATTATAAACTGTATATATAGGTTGGATGCACAAACATGCGTCGTTTCTTGTTTGTTTTACAAGATCTTTTACCAAAGGAGTCTGTTCATTGGCAACGTGTTCCGGAGATACAAATGGGCGAAGGTATCCACCTAGTTATTACCAACAAATAAATTACATGATTTTAATTGAAACTGACAATAGATTATTTGCTCTGTGGTATGACAATAATAAGTTTTGTATTACATATAATTATTATTATATACTATCACTATGATTATTATAGGAATAAAAATAGCCTCATTTCTTAACCCATTGCTAACTGACAAGCAACGGCTCGAGAAAATAAACACCTACTGGAAGTTTGTGATGATCCGTAATCCTCTTGAACGACTGCTCTCCGCCTACATCAACAAACTCTCTAAGCCTCTCAACATGTCCTTCAGTCACCACAATCGTTTTGAAATGCAAAAACTGTCCATCTTGCTGCAATACAAACCAGAGTTACTGAAGCAGTGGTTTATCAGTAACAGAACTTACAATGATCCAGCTCCAGATAGATTGAAATTTGATCAAAATCCAACAAGCACCCTTCAAGTTGATTTTGAGACTTATATACAATGGATTGTTGACACATCAAATGAAAAATTAAATGAACATTATGCTCCAATGCTCACTATCACTCAACCATGTCAAATACGCTATGATTTTTACGGCAACTTTAAGATGTATTCGTCTGAAATGAAACGGATTGCAACAAAATTGAAAGCTCCCTTGGAATACTTTCGTGATCAGCCATATCATAGGAAGAGACCAACTAGTAAATTATTACAACCCTTTTATTCACAAGTGAGCTTGAAAGTGAAAAGGGAATTGTTTTATGATTTTTATGAAGAGCTTGTGTTTTACTATAGCCTCTATCCTGAGGAGAGATACAGCCATTGTGAGCTCCTGGGAGTTAGAGAAGATGTTTTATTGTCATTGTAATTTTCCAGTCTGCAGGAGTCTCTCAGATTTTCAATATCAACCGTGATACTGCGTTTGGTTTGATTACCGCGAAAATACGGCGTCATTGCACACTGCGCATGCTCAGATTTATATCGCAGGCCTGGCCAGGCGCTATGGAACGAAGATTGATATATATTCATCGGTCATATGACTGCAGTAGAGCAAAACAAAGTGTTTTAGTAGAATGGAGACTTGCAAACAAGAAAAAGATGGAGGGTACAACTGCGAGTTTGTCGAACAGCCGCCAAAGTACCTTCAAGTCGAATGCCCCGTGTGTCTTCAAATCTTGCGCGATCCTTTCCTCATATCGTGTTGCGGCTACTACTTCTGTCGAGTGTGTATTGAACGTGTAGAGGGTGACAAGAAGGCATGCCCTACCTGCAATGTAGAAAAATTTACTATTTTTCCTAACAAAGGCCACCAGAGAATGATAAATGGGTTTGTTGTTCGATGCTCGAATGAGAAAGAAGGGTGCAAATGGACTGGAGAACTAGGAACCCTCGACACGCATCTCAATATCAACCCTCAACCAGAGAAGCTGTTGGAAGGATGTAGTTTCACTCAAGTGAAGTGCCCATTCTGTGACAATCCTTTTACACGTAGTGAGCTTAATGAACACCAAAAAAATCTCTGTCCTAAACGTCCCTTTACTTGTGAGTATTGTCTCACTTACAAAACACATTATGCTGATGTTGTAAACACCCATTGGTCTGTGTGTGGGTCAAAGCCTGTCCCTTGTCCTAACAAATGTGGGGAAAACCCTCTTCGTAAAGTTCTTAATGATCATGTAACTAAAGATTGCCCCCTCACAATGGTTGAATGTGAGTTTCCTGGTTGCAAATTGGAATTATCTCGAAAAAACATGTCACAGCATCTCCAAATGGAACAAGTAAAACACATGTCTTTGTTGGCAAGTCAAGTAGCTGAACTCAGAAAATATAACAATGAACTTTTCAGTGAAAACCAAGCTCTTAGAAGTCGAATAGCCTCTTTAGAAGACAGTGAAACTGAAGCAAAAAAGCGGCTTGATCGGTTGGAACGTGGTGATCAGTACTCTCACCATTTCACTTTTGACTATGCTAATCATAATGAAAAAAACTATAGAAAGCAAAGATTCGACCCGTTCTACACATACCCGCGTGGTTATAGGATGCGTTTTGATGTTGGTTATTATAGAGAGCCAAGTTATAGCGTCCTAGCCATCAATGTTTATCTCATACAAGGGGAATTTGATGATCACCTTAAGTGGCCAGCTAAAGGAAGAATTGAGATTTACTTAAAAAATTGTCAGGGAAACTCCTATAACAAAATCCTTAAGGAAATCACTTTCAAACAAGATAAGCCAACAAAAAGTCATGATGTCTATTTAAACAGTGGCAACACGTATACAATAAAAGGATGTATCCCGTCTACATATATAAGTTATGACAATCGTTGCGCTTATCTGCAACTGAACTATTTTAAAACTAACTGATAATACCAATAATAACAGCAATCATAATTTATTATAAATTATTTACACATAATTTTATAATATAATTATTATGTAGCACAATAATGATTAAAATGTTTAGCAAAAAGACTTGGATCATGACCAGCATATACAGTATACAGGAATCATATCATAAAAGGAACTTTTTAAAATAATATTCATAGTTCCTTTTGTGATATGGTGCCATTAAAAATTCCTTTTCAGAAAGAGAAGATCTTCAAATATTTATGCTCTCTGTGTACCTGTGTCCAGTCCTACTCCACCAGGGCAGCTGGAGCAAAGTGTCAACACTAGCTTGCATGGTTGTGCTTCGAAAAGTGATTAGTTTACTATAATATCTTGTGTATGTACATGTCATCTATTTAGATGTCATAATTCATGAGCAGGTTTTCTTACAATTTGTAATTTACAATTCTTTATGCATGCCCCATTCTTCTGGATAAAGTGAATAATAAAATTCCAATTCTTGTGCAAAAGCTTCAAACAGTTTCACCTTCTCTGTCAGTGCAACGCCTCCAAAATAGCTCTCCATAAAATCACTAGTTCGTTGCAGGGGATGACTCAGATTGGATGGGTAATAATCAAAGGGTATCCCCAATAAGTGCATCAATGCATATACATCATACTCCATACTCTTAAAGTTCATATAAAAGTCGTACTGCATAGCACATGGGTAGCAAAGCTCCAAAGCAGGTCGGAAATGCTCGTTGTAAAATCTTAGCGGAAATTTGACCATGAATTGTAAAAAATTTGAAAATGATGGATGAAGGTCTATGCTATAGTTGCCATAGTCGATCCAAGCTTGTAGTATCTTTGAG
Organism: Tethya wilhelma; assembly: GCA_964030475.1. NCBI lineage: Eukaryota > Metazoa > Porifera > Demospongiae > Tethyida > Tethyidae > Tethya > Tethya wilhelma. Next base: position 1,837,275 of record CAXIPT010000004.1, on the reverse strand, counting down.
TCGTACTTTCGAAGGATGTAAGCCTTTAAGCGATCGGGAAAGTGCTTCCTCAGCGTAAAGTTTAGTGGTGGTTCGAGTTTGTTGCGATAACCGCTGAGTAAGCGTTCCATTGGGTTGCGAACGATGATAGCCTTGTAGTAGTGTCGGAGTTTGTAGAGTGCTTCTTTTAGAGTGAGGTTTCGGAACGAGTGGACCTGTGGATGTGTGTGTGTGTGTGTGTGTGTGTGTGGAGCACAAGGGGGGCACAAAATCGGTGAGCAAATCAGCTATAGCTGGCTAGCTAAGAATTCCTGGCAAAAAACAACAACAAAAAAGGACAAAGACTTTGAAATGAGGGGAAAAAGCCTATGGCCTGACTTTGACAATCAGTTTTGTTGTACACAAAAATTAAAGCTATAATTACAATTATCACCTTTGATTTAATATTATTAACTCACGTACTTTAGCTCGTCTCAGTAAATCAGGATGCAACGATGTGCTTGTAACTCCGCGTAACACGGGATCAGTATTTGCAACAGCTTCGTTTAGATACTTCAATCGATCTACTATCTGTGGATCTTGAGGATCAAACTTGGTTGGCAGTCGTCTTGCTCTCAGGTCAAAGTTGACAGGAAGATCGTACCCAACCATTTGAAACAACTGTTCATTCATTTGAATGACGCCTCCATTGACTTTACGTAACTTTTGTAACTCATTTGATCCATTTTGATTTGACTTTGACACGTTTGACGCACTCGAAACAGCAACTAATGTAGTCGAATTGTCCTTCGTTGTAGAGTTCAAATTATCAAAAGGAAGCTGTGGTGGTTTATCTTCAGCTAAATTAAGACCAAAAAAATAATCAGTTGGCATTTTCTGGACAATTTTCTTCTTCTTAGCTACCAACGTATCGCCTTTACGTGGGCCATATCTAGGATTGTGGCCCACGGGTGCTAATATTGAACTAAGAGGGTCGTCCTCCATGAGTTTGTTCTGGTTTTCGGGTGAGTCTGGGTCTTTGACAGAGTTGTCTTCAGGTGCTCTTTGAATAGAATAAGGTAAGTTCTCTTTATGGAGTACAGACTCTTGTGGGATCCAATTGGGCATACTAGGCTGTCTTTCCAATTGATCGTTATTGTCGCCATAGTTACCATGGTTGTCATGGTTACCATACTTATCACTGCGAGAAAAGTCATCTTGGCTGAGCGGATGATTCAAACTTTGACTTTGTACCAACATGGGAGGTTTTGGTCTGATGTCTTTGATCATTCTCTGAGCATGCTCAGAAGGTACTTGAGAATGTCCATTATTCAAGTGTGGAACAGGATGGTCTACCAAATCGTCAAATTTGGATTGTAGAGCATGCTCAGTAGCAAGTTTAGGCTGCCCATTTCTTAAATTTGGAACAGAACGGTCAGATGATAATGCACCAAACTTATTGTCATGTAGCACTCGAGCATGCTCAGTAGCAGATCTTCTGCTACTACTAGCTGTTGGCGGTTGCTGAAAAAGTTCAACCAAAAGTTGATCGACTTGTTTTTCAAGTTGTTCGTCACCTCGGTATTGTGGTTGAGCTCCACGAACCTGTTTCTCCACAGCGGGATCTCTCTCCCCATTCTCACGTACAACTGGTTTATTTTGTAATACGGGTTCCACTGGTTTGGCTTGTCTGACAACAGGCTCTTGAATTTGAGTCTCATAACTAGTCTCATCTCTACCTTGTTGCCTCTTATTATGCATTACATCATCCACCTCGTTTCCACGGTAACCATTACCTCGTACTGGATCGACCTGGGGTAGTGGTTTTTCAATCTGACTCGGTAAAAATGCTTCCCTTACCTCATCCACCTCACGGGACATTGGATTCATCCGTTCATGGAAATTTTCATCTCTGATTCGACTGTCTGGAATATCCCCCCTACCTCTATCCCAAACACCATCATAGTCATTGAAATCACTTTGAAATTCTTCCTCATCATCTTGCTGTCTGATTTCCGGCTCTTCAGGAACATTTACAAACTCAACCTCACCTTGATTTTGTACAATTTGTTCATGTTGTCGATCACCTATTCTTCCATTTCCGAGGCTTTCAAGACTATGCTCCTTATCGAACTTTCTCCTATTTTTCAATCCTGTTTCTCGGCCACCATCTAATCCTGTTTCAATTCCATCCTCGTTACGCTCCAGGTGTGCCAATACAGCTCGCACCAGGGCCGCCTTGCGTTGCCTATCACTCAAAGTGCTCAGATCCACTCCTCGTCGCACCATGTCGCTCCACAGCTGGGTCTCATTGATGCACACGATGTCATCGCTATTGGAGAGAGAGTAGAGTCTCTCTTGAGAGCAGTCCAACTCCACTTTGACCGGAAGTTGTCTAATGTCGGGATCGTCCAAAAGTTGCTTTAGAGATCTCCGGTTAGCCATGCTTTGTTTTAATCTTACACTATCACCCAGAGCTAGTTGTTTATCCACAGAGCGTGGCATATAGCTTAACCCGTTTTGTGCTTTTTCTTCTCTTGTATCAAAATGATTATTTAACTTTTGTTCTTGAAAAATAGATTTGGAGTCTCTGTAATTTCCATCCTGTAAAAATTGCCGATCTGGCACTTCTACGTGTCTGTGTTCATAAAGTTGTTTCATGTTGTTGAGTTCGGATGACTGTAAGGTTGCTGTGGGATACCGTTGCCATGTCAACAGTATTTCGTATGATGCAATGAGGAGGGAGATGGTTATTATTAGGAGGACTAATCTGTGACGGAACCTTTTGTGCATAATTGGAGCTCTGTTTGTATGTGTGTATGTGAGTATGTGAGACAAGAGAGCAAAAATTTGTTAGCTCAATCAACAAAGAACTTATGATCAAAAGTTTATTCAAGTTCACTTGAGCCCTGGAAATAGAATTTCTTTGATGAGGTCACAATACTTAATGGTAAAATGCAGAGATTTGACTTGTAAAGGGCGATGGTTAGATACTATTATTTATACGCTATACTATTCTATGTGAAATTTGCTATTAATTTTTGTGGTGCTAGTAAAATATTGAAATTGGTTGAAATACGACCAAGTTATAGTGAGAAAGAGAAGGCTCAAGGGAATGTAAATAGACTGTCTGCTGCCTCCATACACACTGTATTATGTCCAAATAAGGAAAGTTTTACTACAGTGTATTGTGGTAAACCCAAAGCAGATGTCACCATACACCTGTGGTGACCCTAATGTACCTTAATATGGACATGTCAACACAAACATCAGAGATCACACTGAATGTCACATGTACTTCCTAATAATTCCCACACACTGTGATTGTACACACACAAATTAACCCGACAACAATTTAAGTTCGTGATGACAAAGAATTCATTAACATTCCTTCACACAACAGGTTCTAAGGTTACAGTATATCTATGATGATGAACGGTGCACAACTACCTACACGGTCACTGTATGCAGTCAGCTAGTGGGCAATCAGACAATTAATACTTATCATATGCTTTGCTCACAAAGTATTTGGGTACTAGTGATAGAAGTAAATTACTACACAGGAGCAATTCATAGACAACTTTTCTTAAAGTCTGTGAAGCATAGCTAGCAAAATTTCTTAACATTTCCATGCAGGCACAGTACTTTGTGTTGCTATTATTTCAAGGTTTATAATTCTTCTCAATGTTCAGCTACTGTAAGATCTACACACACATTAACTTCAAAGAGTTCTAATGTTCCTACCACAGATAAAATATACATAGCTAGCTAAAATTAATTTATTCACAACTTATTTACCTCACCTATATATAAAGTTTTCTGACAGCAATTCACACCTCAGGGGGTCAGTGAACACAATAAATGGTAATCTTGGGCATCATATCTCAGCAGCTCCTAGATTTAGCAATGAATTCTCTTGCCAGTAAAGTTGCCAAGTTTTCTTTCTAGCAACAGTTCGTACGGCTTGGAATGAACAATGAGGTTATTATTGTGCAAGTAGCATTGACGACCTATACCATTATCTGTTGTGTTTTCCAAATAAGGCACAACAAAGCCACGTGTGCGAAGTTTGGTGAAGTTCAGAAGCAGAGGAGATAGATATGCCGAAATCCAAGAGAAATAGACCGTGTATGTTGGCTTATATGTTTATTATGTATCTATGGATGTATACAAGCTTCTTAGTTGGTAATTTAAAATAGTAATGGTTGGGGAAATTAATAATTTTGGTGAGAGAGATCAGTGACCCCAAGGTGATATAAATTTTAGTGTTGAAAATTTGTTCTTTAAACTTTAGATACTCTCTCCAAGACGAGAAGAAAAGGACAAGAATTGAAGAGTAAACTGTTACAAGAGGTGTGTGTGCTACTTTGTATTATGACGTCCATATTTCTTTTGTAGCTCTCACAGCCAGCAACTTCTTGTTTTCCTTTGATAGTTATGTTCTTGGTATTAATCCTGTCATGTGTTACATATGTTATTGTTGACATTGGTTTAATCACTCCCTCTCTCTCTCTCTCTCTCTCTCTCTCTCTCTCTCTCTGTCTGTCTCTCTCACACACACACACACACACGCACTCATAGATCAGGGACTGTTGCGATGAGTACTCCTATGTCTTCACCTACAGCATTGAGAACATGAGGAACAGTAAACTAAAAGATGTCAGAACTCATTGGAAGGATTGTCGTTTCTTCTATGGCAAGAATCGTGTCATGAAACTAGCACTGGGCAAGAGTGAGCCAGAAGAGTATAAAGATGGACTCCATCATGTCACTGAGGTTGGTTGATATACGGATTAGTGGAAGACCATTTCTTGCTATAGTCCATCTAGTTTAAGAATGCCCATAAAAAGATAAAATTCTAAGCATCTTTTGAAAGTACTCATTCTCATGGTTGCTTTTCCAGCTTGCTATGCCTTACCAGGCAAAAGCTAGAGCTCTAGCTAGCTATAGTTACGTCCCATGAGAAGAATATTAGCCATAAGGTACTGTAGTATTGATTGGCATGTATTATCAACATCTTGGATCTCATTATCAACCACATGTTTAACTTCCAGCAGCATTCTCAAACCAGATGGACTTCAGTCAGAGTCTTCATAAATGTTCATTCTGTCTGTTTATTAAATTTCATGTGCTCACCCTATTGTACATAGAATCTCCATGGCAACGTTGGCCTACTGTTCACTAACAAGTCTGTATCAGAAGTGAAGCAATGGTTTGACCATTTTACTGATCATGACTTTGCCAGAGCAGGGTTCACTTCTGAGGAGGAAATTCAACTCCAGGAGGGCCCCCTGGAGCAATTTTCACACAGCATGGAACCCCAGCTGAGAAAACTAGGCTTACCAACCTCACTAAAGAAAGGTACCTTTGGACTCCCTTCTTTCTCTTCTTTGGAGAGATATTTTTGTTGTTTATTTGCTTGGTGTAAAAATTTTTGTTTTGTTTCCAGGTGTGGTAACCTTGGTAACAGACTACACAGTTTGTAAGGAAGGAGATGTACTCACACCAGAACAAGCCAGAGTGTTGGTAAGAAAATATACCGTAGATCGGGAAATTTTCGTTGGTAAAATAATTATTTCACCTGTTAAATTTTCGCATAGTTTAATTTTCATCGTTACGGATGATTTGGTAAAGATTGCCATACAAAATAAATTTTCACCGAGTTTAATTTTCGTCGTAGTGGTTGTCGATGAAAATTTTTTAGTGACGAAAATTTCCTGATCTACGATAAGTCGAATTTTCTGACAGTTTAAATGTTGAAGTTACAGATAACGTTCAATCCATGTAAACTTATAAATGTATCACGAAATCATTACTGAAAATAGCTATAACTATTCGGAATTTGTGAAAATGTTTAACCACATACAAGCATACATCCGTGTGCACACACATACTTCCTATCATGCTTGCTATTCAGTGTCATCATTCTGTAGAAACTATTTGACATCAAGATGGCCAGATTCAAAATCAAGCTCCTCTCATGTTGGTCTCAAGATGGCACATTTGAAGTCTTTGATCCACTGCAAGAAGAACAGAGAACATGATATCAACCATGACCCTGTTAGAGTGTTACATCATAATGACATCATTGAGTTGTTGCTTGTGTAGTCTCGCTATTTGCTCTGATTGCTTGTGTAACAAAAGGGGGTGGGGCTGATGTGACGTACAGAATTATGGCAGCCTGGCTTCAGAGCAACTATGAACCATCTCCACGGTTTGGACACTTTGCAGGAGTAGTGGGAGATAAACTCTACATTTTTAGCGGATGTGCTGTGAGATACCGTGACACAGCAGAGAAAAAAAAGCTGAAGAGTGTGATAGAAGTCTTTAATTGCTTTGAGGAAACGTGGACACAGATAACCACAAAAGGAGAGTTCCCCCCAGCAGTGTATCATGGTGCATCATGTACTACAGGACAAGACTTGTTTACCTTTGGAGGATTTGCTGGAAAGTTGTTGTATGGTGACCTCTATTGTTTAAGACCATCAAAGAACTGTACATGGACTAAACTCAGTACATCACTAGTCAAAAAGTATGGATCAGGAATTGTAATTTTAAACTCAAAGCACCTCATAATCTTTGGTGGTTATGGTCCACCTCCAAGAGATATCCAACCAGGAGCAGAGTTTACTAGAAATACACAATTCACTAGTGGTAATGGTTGGACCAATGAGCTGCACCTCTTTGACCTTGATACTGGTATGTGTCATTTCAGTGTGTAAGTACATTTTAAGCAAAAAGAATTAATGCTGTATGTATGCTAGACTATAATTTATGTCACTCTATGTTCAATGTCATTGCAGTGTGTGTGTGCAGTGTGTGTGTGTGTGTGTGTGTGTGTGTGTGTGTGTGTGTGTGTGTGTGTGTGTGTCTATGACTAGATTATCTGAAGAATGACAGCTCTATGGTCCAAATGAAAGGTACTTACGTTCATAAATCGAAATTATCTAGAAATTTGTTGTGTAGAATCTTGCAAAACGCTGTAGTTTCTGAGATTTGAGGCTTTTGTGCTTCTCTGAGCGCTTAGCTTCGAAACCGCACCCATTGATCACGCCCCGTGTAGTGTGCGTTATCTAGAAACAATACAGCTTG
>CAXIPT010000004.1:1745816-1822635 GCA_964030475.1 Tethya wilhelma | reverse complement strand
TTTTTTTGCCCCTGAAATACTTATTATAATTTAATATAATTATGCTTTATGGATTTCCTACACTCTACCTTAATTTCTGATGTTTTGTGTGTGTGTTCCATTTTCAGGTTAAAGACAGATTTTGTTCACTGCTGAGTCAACAAGTTTCAGAACTCCAGAAGCGATTGACGCTAGCTAAGCTTGATCTAATTGATGGTCCCCCTCAGAGTGGCCCCGGGGATGTGGTTAATGTGAGTGTGTGTGTGTGTGTGTGTGTGTGTGTGTGTGTGTGTGTGTGTACAATTTGTTTTCCTAAGAGGGTTTGTTACACATATACATGTGTTACCATAACGATGTCACAGATAATATTATTATACATAATTATGCAAATATATGTAGAAGCAAAGTTCCCCCACTCCCTAATTTGAATAATGGTACATTATACATAATGTAACAGTTGTACTTACAATTACACAAAGTCATTTTCAGGGAAACCATCTTTCCCAAGAGGGATGGTTGGATGTCCTGCTTCTGTTCTAGTCTCTGTGATTGTGATTGGTGGGTGCAGTTGAGATGTTTCTGATCTTTGGTCATGTTTCTTGAGAAAGGTTAATTCCACTTTGGGTCTGAGGTTGGTTGCATTTGTCCTTTTGTCTTTTGTTGAAGATGTCTTAAGGTATGTCTCCCTGAGCTAGCCACCAGATGAATGGAATTACCCCCCTTTTGTCAAAGACTGTGTCTGGCTCATTGTCCTGAGGTAGCTACTGGTTTCCTTGAGCTACAGTTACTAGTACAATGCTACCATTCTGTATATGGGTTCTTACGATATTTCCCAACCTCTGTATGTGCAGTGTTGGCATTATGATGTAGTGTAGCTGCTGGTGACAATACTGTGATTGGTTGTGAGTCCGTATCTCAGTCTAGGAAGGTCGTATGAAGCTGGGACTTGCACGATTGCGATCAGCTCAAAGAGATCTTTCAAATGATATCTATTTTGATATTGGTTTGAATTTTGACCCAAAATTGCTAAAAAAAAAGCGTGGACTATAGTCAGGGGATTTTATCAAAATTGGTCAGTTTGGCTTTCCACACAAAACCTAACAAAATAAATATCATTTGAAAGATCTCTTTGAGCTGATTACAATTTTACAAGTCCCAGCTTCATACGACCTTTCCAGACTGAGATCACTGTTTATATTTGTTTACAAAGACACACAGATATGACATGTAGCGATATTTGTTCCATTAGCAATCATACTATATAGCAGCAAAGAAATTAAAAAAACAATGTTTTGGGTCTGACTAGATTATCTATAGCATGAGGTATGTATTGAGTTTCACTGGCAAAATCCCCTGCATATCTCATCAGGTTTGTTAGCAATGGAATTCACAACTTGTAATACTCTACAATATTACTTTTAGAAAAATTCCCTCAATTAGATTCATGGTTTGGTATGGCCAGTTGGTGGCTTGTACTAATGAAACCATATATGAGGGAGTTTTTCCCCTTTCTGTGTTTATTTCTAAGAAGGTGACCTTAGGTATGAGGCCGGTTATTGTCTATAATTGAATCTGAGTTAATTTAATTAGCTATACTAACTATTTAGGTGAAAGTATTGTCACGCCAGCCTATGTAGATCATGTATGGTCAACAAGAATTAGGTATTTAGAGATCCAGCTAGGCAAGATGGCTTACAGGTTAAGTGTGTGACTCAACTCTTAATTCTAGTCCACCATAGGGTGGTAGGAGACCATTATGTTGTCAACAGAGATATATAGGCATGATGGCTTACAAGTTAGTTTGTAACTCATGTCTATAATTAAGAGACTGGATCCACTATAGTATATATACTACCCTATGTTTACATGATCATATAATTCTCTCTTGTGATCTGTTATCATCGGGTTTACCCCAGTGTAGCCTGACCAGCACACATTCCCAGGCCACAGACATCACACACTCATACTCACAGACCTTGTGAGGTATATAATAGCTAGGGGAAGCACCATCTCTGAAACATCAAAGCCAATGTTGAAATAACACTTGACCTCATTTGTATGGAAGTTTAGTACCACCTGAAGTCAACTAAGCTGTGTGTAAAGTCATGGTTGAGTCTCTAACTTATAAACTCTTCTTTATAATGGTCTCCTACCACCCTCTGGTAGACAGTTGAGTCACAAACTAACTTGTAAGCCACCCTGGCTATCTCTGTTGACAACATAATGGTCTCCTACCACCTCTGGTGGACTAGAACCAATCAATAGTCCAAGCCCCTCCTATTCCCATGGTGATAAGTGTTTATTCCACCATGGCAACATTAGCACCCCCTGCCCCACTAAATCACTAGCTACTGCTAGGACTGCTGTGTGTGTTGTGTGTGAGAGAGATGCCTTAAAGTGCTGAGGTGGCTATAAACACTGACATCAACAACTTGTTGAGGGGAACTTTTTCTGATACATTATTGAGTGTGATCTGCCAAGTGTGCATTATTGGGTGTGGTTTTGTTAATCTGATGTAATAAAGTCTTAAAATTAATTCTCTGTAAATTAATTTAATAACTCTGTTCTTCCTGTGTGAATACCTTTAGTAATGAGTGGGTGTGGCCTCATCAATTATATTAATTTCAAAAAATTTTTGCCATTATGTAGTTCTGATCGCCTCAGGAAAATCCAAGTAGCTCTTAATTTAACAGCTCATTCCATTTTCTTCCTCTCATTATGATAATGATGTCATTGTGATGTCATTTCTATGCTAATGGGGATGATGTCATGATGACCTCATATCTCTAATTACCCGCCCACCCTCTCTCTATAACACCATTCAATATGAGGTCATTGTGGTCATTAATGGATCTGGGATTTTCCAACAGCACTTGTCATATAGTGCTGGCAACATGGCCATCAATATCTCAGTCTAGGAAGGTCGTATGAAGCTGGGACTAGCACCATTGTGATCAGCTTGAAGAGATCTTTCAAATGATATCTAATTTGATATAGGTTTGATTTAGACCCAAAATCGCTAAAAAAGCGTGGACTATAGTCAGGGGATTTTATCAAATTTGGCCATTTTGGCTTTCAACACAAAGCCTAAGAAAATAGATATCATTTGAAAGATCTCTTTGAGCTGATCACAATGGTGCTAGTCCCAGCTTCATACAACCTTCCTAGGCTGAGATAATGCATGGTACACAATGTTGTCATAGCAACATGTATGTTACCATGGAGATGTGATACAGGGCAGGTGTTCTCATGTAGTATAATTAAAAACTGAAACCTCTTTTCCTCCAATTGTTCATCCAATNATTTAATAACTCTGTTCTTCCTGTGTGAATACCTTTAGTAATGAGTGGGTGTGGCCTCATCAATTATATTAATTTCAAAAAATTTTTGCCATTATGTAGTTCTGATTGCCTCAGGAAAATCCAAGTAGCTCTTAATTTAACAGCTCATTTCATTTTCTTCCTCTCATTATGATAATGATGTCATTGTGATGTCATTTCTATGCTAATGGGGATGATGTCATGATGACCTCATATCTCTAATTACCCGCCCACCCTCTCTCTATAACACCATTCAATATGAGGTCATTGTGGTCATTAATGGATCTGGGATTTTCCAACAGCACTTGTCATATAGTGCTGGCAACATGGCCATCAATATCTCAGTCTAGGAAGGTCGTATGAAGCTGGGACTAGCACCATTGTGATCAGCTTGAAGAGATCTTTCAAATGATATCTAATTTGATATAGGTTTGATTTAGACCCAAAATCGCTAAAAAAGCGTGGACTATAGTCAGGGGATTTTATCAAATTTGGCCATTTTGGCTTTCAACACAAAACCTAAGAAAATAGATATCATTTGAAAGATCTCTTTGAGCTGATCACAATGGTGCTAGTCCCAGCTTCATACAACCTTCCTAGGCTGAGATAATGCATGGTACACAATGTTGTCATAGCAACATGTATGTTACCATGGAGATGTGATACAGGGCAGGTGTTCTCATGTAGTATAATTAAAAACTGAAACCTCTTTTCCTCCAATTGTTCATCCAATTAACCTTTGACCATGTGTATGCCTCAGAGTGCAAAGTTCATTATTTCATTCTAGCTAAATCCTTTTCCTTCAGTACAAGTATGTCTTTAAAAATGCTTTATTCAGTCAAACTATCATCTTTTCTGACATTCTCTCTCTCTCTCTCTCTCTCTCTCTCACTCACTCACTCACTCACTCACTCTCTCTCATGTGTACTCTTTCCACACACACACACACACACCATTAATGTTGATTGTGTGTGTGTGTGTGTGTGTGTTTTGCACTAGTGCGTGCGTCTTCCATGGCTGTTTTTGTAAACTCTCTGGAGGTGGTTTTTCTCAAGACAATAGATATCTAAACATCATTGTCCTTTTGAAACCAAACAGCTGCCTTGGTTTGTGTGCCAATGTAGCTACTGGCTAAGTTCCTACTAGCAGTAAGAGACCCATATTGTTGTGTCTTGCTAGCTATTAGCTGACTACCGTGTCGTTTGCTTTTCATTCTCATTTCAATATTTCACTCTAGGAAGGTTGCATGAAGCTGGGATTTGCACCACTGTGAACAGCTTGAAGAGATCTTTCAAACAATGTCAATTTTGATATAAGTTTAATTTTGACCCAAAATCGCTAAAAAAAAAAGCTTAGACTATTATATATAGTCAGGGGATTTTATCAAACTTGGCCGTTTTGGCTTTCCATACAAAATCTAACATAATGGATAAACAAATGCTGATAGCAATCCTACAAGTTCGAGCTTCATACAACCTTCCTAGACTGAGTTATGTGCAGGAAACACCACCTCACACTCACACACACCTGATAAAATCATTGATAGAGCTATCCCATACTCCAAGTTTGGAATGCACTACTTTCAGAATGCCACATGCAGCACATGTGCACCCTCTCCTAGTACATTGCACAATACCACTGCATGCTTTTTGTTTCCTTAAGAGTTTCACGATCGTGGTTAAATAAAAATACATGAATATATAAATTTTTCCTTCTTGATATATATAAATTTCCAAATACGGTCATGTTAGTGATCGAATGTTGATGGAATATAGTGCTTTGTTTGTGTTGAAAGATGGTTTGTGTTTCCTTTTTGAAGAGAAGAGTCCCTTCTCTTGAAATGTCTGGCAAGCAATGCTTGTATCAACTGTTGAGTCAGGACTTGTACATTCATGGAAGTCATCAACACACAGTGTCACCACTGATGTCTCTCTCTGGCTCTCAGAAGATCTCTGATGAGCTGCAATAAGCAGTGTATCCCTCAAAGCTTTAGTTGAACTAAAAAGAAGCTGCTTTTCCTCTGATATTGGTGCTCTGCTCTAGATATAGTCGTACTCTATTCACCTATTTTNAATTGCTTTGAAGAAACGTGGACACAGATAACCACAGAAGGAGAGTTCCCCCCAGCAGTATATTTTGGTGCATCTTGTACTACAGGACAAGAATTGTTTACCTTTGGAGGACGGGATGGAAAGTCGTGGTATGGTGACCTCTATCGTTTAAGACCGTCTCAGAACTGTAGATGGACTAGACTCAGTCTCAGTACATCACTAGCCAAGAAATGTGGGTCGGGAATTATTAATTTGAACTCAAAGCACCTTGTTATCTTCGGGGGTTTTGGTCCACCTCCAACGGACATCCAACCAGGAGCAAAGTTTACTAGAAATACACAGTCAACTATAGGTAATGGTTGGAGCAATGAGATGCACTTCTTTGACCTTGATACTGGTATGTATTTGTTTCAGTGTGTGTAGGTACGTACATTTTTAGAAAAAAAAGTATTAAATGTCACTCTATGTACAATGTCATTGCAGCTACCCTATTGTCATCTCTAACTAAGCATGTAATCAGCCTATAAAACTTTACTTGCTAGGCAATGACAAACACACACGTAAACTGATAGCCTATTAGGGGTTTGTCACGGAGAATTTGGACCCCCCTATTTTGGTCCCCCCATGTCCAAATACTTTGTTGTAATTGGACCCCCGGTCCAAAAACTTTATAGCGTATGGACCTTGTAATCTACTAATCAGTTGGCTAAGCAGTGGAGTAAACTATAACAGAAAGGTAACTTAAACTGGACTGCTGGGCAAAAGTTGGGTATAAGGAATTTGAACCAATGAAATGAGCTATAGTATACTATTGTAGAGATCATTGCATTTGAGGATCCATTGGAAGGATCAAAAAAAAAAAGTGAGGTAGTCATGTGCCGAAATTGAGACCTGCCTTGTTCCAATACTTTTTACTGCACTGCCCAATCCTACACTAGTTATTTTTTAAAAATTTTTACTACTTGTATAATTTGTATGTGTGTGTGTCACTGTGTGTGTGTGTGTGTGTGTGTGTGTGTGTGTGTGTGTCACTGTGTGTGTGTGTGGGTGTGGGTGTGGGTGTGGGTGTGTGGGTGTGGGTGTGGGTGTGTGGCAGGAACCAAGAGTGTCTTTTGTTCGAAGGTTTCACTGTATGTGTGTGAATTCACTATACTTTTTCTTTGTCTCTCCTCCAGGTGTCTTGTCATCTCCTCAAGTGACTGGCTCCAGACCTCCTCCCTGTGCATACTTCACATTCACCAGTGTTAGTGCAAACAGGGCAGTGTTGTTTGGAGGTCGTCAGTCAGGACGCGGGCGTGTTGATGATGTGTATCTTTTCAACATCAACACAAAGGTGTGCTATATAAGATATTACATTATTGCGTTAGTAGCGAAATGCCACGTGAAATACTATTATAATTGTTGACACTGTATGAGCTCATGTCAGCTGTACACTCTCCTCACACGCTCCAACTTAATATTCATAACCATGGACGATCTAAACTTTCTTCCTGTCCTTTAGCATTGGACCAAGGTCAACAAGGTGGTGGGAGAGCCATGGCCAGAGGGAAGAACTTCACATGCTGCTTGTTGTCTATACCACCTTGGGGAGCATCCCCAACTCCTGATAACTGGTGGAGTAAGCAGTGATGACAGTGTACTATCAGATGCTTGGATGCTGGATGTGTCAACCATGAAGTGGAAGAAGGTGAGGTGATATACATGATCACTGGCGTAGCTAGCATAGCGCTCATGGTGCTCGAGCACCCCCCTGGCTCAGAAAATAATGATGTCATTGCTTAAAAGCAGTGCTCAAGACAACTGCATGCAGTTCAATGCATTAATGCTTGAAACAGATTAAATGTAAGCTCATAAGACTTTAAATTCACTTTCAAGAGTGAAATTTTGTATAAGATAGAAGAAAAGGCTGAAAAAACTGCAGAACACAGTGCCCTCTCCGGCACGATTAAAGTAATTACTATTGATAATTTTGCTAAAGTGAAAAGTGGGTATGTCTACCCCAAAATTTTGGAGTGCTTCATGCCCACATTGTATATCAGTACCCCGATTACTGAAATTTTGGATAAGCTGATATGAATGGCATAATTATTATTGAGTGATGCATGCATGAATAAAATTAATGTTTGATATAATAATGCCAGACACTTTAACCATCATTCATTGATCATCATTGTACAGCTCACACTACCTGATGGTCAGGTGCAGCCAAGAGAGGGTCACTCTATCTCTGCCATCACTCTGGCACCAGGACTGATTGAGGTCATCATGTTTGGAGGATGTCCAGATTGGCCAAAGAATCCCAAGACTGGTGATGACTATCCTAAGATTGCAGAGACGATCATACTTAGGTTTGGTAAGAGTGCATGCATGAGTATCATTTATTAAATTTAATATTATGAGTATCAATATAAAGATTATTTTTTTTGATTGTAAATTTCGATTGCTCATTGTTTAATTGTTCTCTCTCTCTCTCTCTCTCTCTCTCTCTCTCTCTCTCTCTCCCTCCCTCCCTCCTGCTGTAGAGTCCAAGGAGTGTCCCTCCACTAATGATGGTCCATCCACTAGGGAGTGGGTCCTGGTGGATATGGCCAACAATAGCCAGAGAGGAACCACTGAGAGGCTGAGAGAAAAGTACTTGCTAATGGCCTCCAAAGTCAAGGTAAGGAGTAACAATTGCAAGTTGTGGTTGATGTTACATATCCATGATGATGAATATGATTAACTGTAGGTAACATGTATGCCATTATAGTATATTGTGCTTGGTCTAGGAGTGGTTATGTTTGTCATTTTCTTTTGCTTCTTTCCCAGGCTCCTCCTTCACACATATTCACAAAGTTTTTCTTCAATTTTTTGAAAAGAAAATATTCGCGAAGGAGGATTCTGGGAATGAGACTGCATTTCTTTTGCTCCTCAGGAACTGATGGTCAACAGACAAGAACCAGATGCCCCATCCACTGGCTACACCTCCTCTGCTTTAGATCATGCTGAGTTAGCATCAATGATGGAAGACCTACAAGCTCTAGAAGAGGAGAAGAGAATACTTCGACAGAGAATGGAAGATGTCGAAAGACGAGCCCAGACTGAGAAACAACGAGCTGATATGGCAGAGACAAATGTTCAACTGGTATAAGTATTACACAAATCATACACCTGCAGAATGCTAATTATTTATACTTGGCTATGCACATGCATAGTCCAACCGTAATTATATTGCTGACTGACTGACTTACCTGTGAGCACTTGGCACTCAGAGTTTTCGCTGCTTTAATTCTTTCCATTTTTGAGTGTAGTTTAAACTTGTACACTCACCATTATTATATATAACACCATGAGACTTGAGCAAATATAGCAGTTCTTAATTACTCTAAAGTTGAATTTGAAACAAAGAACAAACTAAAGACTATATGAACGTTGCCACGTGTGCTATGTTCTTCACCTGCATAGACCATGGAAAACTCTGTTAATAGTATGGCTTCCCATGAATAGCTACAATTATAATTGTAATGCATGACAATATTTAAAGTATGTAAATTCAGTTTCAATTTCTTTTGTATAATTTTAGGCTGAGATAACTAACCAGTCTTTACGCCAGTCAGTGGAGGTTGCTGAAAGGAGAGCTGAAGAAGCTAAAGAGAGACTCAGTCTGGCTAACACTGGACTAGAAGAGGTAATCAGTTAATTGTTCATCAATTGTATCTGTTAGGCCTTTTATTCAGGCCACTTTCTCTATTTAGTGTTTTATGTTAAAAATTGTGGAGTAGCCTGAGTACAATGCTTTTCTGTACTCTCTTACATGACCACAAAATTTACGTAATAATTGCAGGCTGATAGGGCTAACCAGGATTTACGTCAATCACTAGAGAATGCTGAAATGAGAGCTGAAGAAGCAAACACTCAACTTGAAGAGGTTAGTCAGTGTGACATTTCCACTTATAACATTAGCCAAAAAAACCCCATTAATTTCCACTCATCACAAACATAATTAATAATAAAATTTGTTTTTTCTTTGCTCATGTATTTATATGCATCTGTTTAGTAATTATGATTGGGTTTTTGTCTCTATAGGAGAGAAGAAACTTTGAACATAGAGTTGAGGAATCTGAAGCCCTAGTCACTGAGGCTGAGTCACGTGCCACTGATGCTACAATAAGAGCCATCCGTGCTGAAACACGAGCCAACAATGCTGAAACCAGAGCAGCTGATGCTGAGACTAGGATGGACCATGCTGAGACATGGGCCAATGATGCTGAAACAAGAGCAATGGATGCTGAAACACAGATCAATGACATCACTGTAAGAGCCATCAATGCTGAAACCAGGGCTAATCATGCTGAAACAAGAGTGAATAATGCTGAGATAAAGGCTAGAAATGCTGAATCCAAGGCTGCTGATTTAGAATTATGTTTTCATCAGGCTGAAAATCGAGCTAATATTGCTGAGAACAGTCTTAATATTGCTGAAGCAAATTTAAGTGATGCTGAAATCCGAGCTACTGACAATGAGGTTCGTGCGAATCATGCTGAAACACGAGCAGACAATGCTGAGACTCGTGCCACCAATGCTGAAAGGAGGGCCACCTATGCTGAAACACGAGTCAATGGTTTAGAAGAGAGAGTTCAACGTGCCGAGGGTCAAGTTGAACAGTTCCAACGTTACTGGAGAGTGAATAAAGATGAAATCACACTCACTAGAATCAAGATAGGATCAGGTGCTTGGGCGGATGTGAAAATTGGAGAGTTTCGAGGAACTCGTGTTGCTGCGAAATGTTTCCACGGTGTCATCATCTCCGAGTACAATCTGGAGCTGTTCACTCGTGAGGTTAACATGGCTGCTCATCTTCGTCATCCTCACCTGGTTCAGTTCATAGGAGCATCTCTGGAGGGAGCCCCCATCATTTTGACAGAGCTGATGAGCACCAGTCTGAGAGCCGTTCTAGAAGGACGCTTCCTTCAATGCAAGCCACAGCTCCCTCACGACCAAATCATCTCCATCAATGTGGACGTGGCTCAAGCTCTCAACTACCTCCACTGTATGGCCCCCCCTCTGATCCACCGAGACATCAGCAGTGCTAACGTTCTCCTGGATCCACTGCCGGAGAACAAGTGGAAAGCCAAAGTGTCAGATTATGGTACTGTCAACTTGATAGGGAACGCTCGTACAGTGATGCCAGGCAATGTTCATTACGCTGCACCCGAAGCACGAGATCCTTCGCAGCACTCTCCAAAGATGGACATTTACAGTGTGGGTTGTCTTCTAGTTGAGATGAAGGTGAGGAGGATCCCAGAGGTGGAGAGGAGAGAGGAGTACATTGAGTCACTGGTCTCCCTCCCTGGTTTCACAGCTCTAGTGAGAAGCTGTCTAGAGGAGGAGAGAGAAAAGAGACCCACTGCCAGACACCTCATTCAACTGCTGAAAGACATGTACAATAGTTGTTAATTGTTGTTGTTGTTGTTGTTGTTGTTGTTGTTGTTGTCATTTGTTTAATAATAGCTTTTGTGGTTGTTACGTATCTAGAATATCTATTGTTTTCTCATTGCGTGGTCTAAACAAGAAAAGGGGTGGGGCTCGTAGCACTATGCCACTAATCATCATGTGACTAATTAATTAATTGACCGTTTCTCTGCTCCACTTTGCTTATTGTCAGTGTCACAGTTCTGTATAGTATTGAGATGGCTGCTATATACTCTGAGTCTCAGGCTCAACAAAAGTTTTATGAACCATCTCCACGGTGGGGACACTTTGCAGGAGTAGTCGGTGAGAAGATTTGTGTATTCAGTGGACGTACCGAGAGATACACAGCAGCAGAGAGAGAAAAGATGAAAGGTTTGGTCGAAGTCTTTAATTGCTTTGAAGAAATATGGACACAGGAGACCACAAATTCTGAAGGAGAATTTCCTCCAGCAGTGTATAATGGTGCATTCTCTAGTTCAGGAGAAGAATGGTTTATCTTTGGAGGAAATGATGGAAAGTTGTGCTACGGTAACCTATATTGTTTAAGGCAATCACAAAACTGTACATGGACTAAACTCAGTACATTACCGATCAAAAAGAATGGATCCGAGATTATAAATTTAAATTCTAAGTTCCTCATAATCTTTGGTGGTTATGGTCCACCTCCAACAGACATTCAACCAGGAGCAGAGTTTACTAGAAATACACAGTTTACAGATGGTAGAGGTTGGACTAATGAGCTGCACCTCTTTGACCTTAATACCGGTACATGCATTTTGCTGTTTTTGCCTTGTCATAATGTAAAGAGCTAGGATATTGCTAGGGTTATTAGCAAAGTACTGTTTCATGCATGATTAAAAATTAATGATTATTGATATTAACTTCATTGAGTAGAAGTGTTGTAGTAATAATGACATGCAATCCATAACTGTATAATTTTTATTCTAAACATTGCAATACATCTGCATGATTGTCCAGTTTGGTCACTTTGGTGAGACTATATCTTACAAATTGAATGTGGAAAAAATTCCATACTGATTCACTGATAATAATTAATTTTGATTTTCCTTATAATAATTATTATATTATGTCTCTTCTCCAGGTGTCTTGTCATCTCCTCAAGTGAGTGGCTCCAGACCTCCTCCTTGTGCAGGATTTACATTCACTCAAGTTGGTACAAACAGAGCAGTGTTGTTTGGAGGATGGCAACCAGGACGAAGGAGTGTTGATGATACATATCTTTTCAACATCGACACAAAGGTAATAGTTAAAATCAATAAAATGCAATATGCATTAACTACAGCAATACTACAGTCTCAAATGTATAAACATGACATGCGTTCGTGACATTGCATGACACATGAATATGTCAATATTCAGTAGCTGACACAATGCAATGTTGATACTTATAATTATTTTAATTTTATGCCCATGGCATGCTTTGCACTTTGATCAGCACTGGACCAAGGTCAACAAGGTGGTGGGAGAACCATGGCCGGAAAGAAGATCATTGCATGCTGCGTGTTGTCTAGACTGTGTGGAGCATCCACAACTTCTGATAACTGGTGGAGTGGGTAGTGATAACAGTGTACTATCAGATGCTTGGATACTAGACGTATCAACCATGAAGTGGAAAAAGGTGAGGTGATTCAGAGGAGGTTTGACGCAATTAATCTTAGTTTCATTAATGAGAACACAAATAAAAAGGCTGGTTGTGTAAGAAGCACTCCTACAGATACTACCCCTCTAAACCATCAACGATACACTCTGATCCTGCTATATACAAAGTGTAGAAAGGATTCATCTACAAGGCATAAGCTTGATCAAGCATACCACATTCGTAGTCTCTACAGATTAGACCGACTCAGGCCAAGGCTAATTATTGGATTCAGACTCTGACCACTCCCGACAAGTTGGCATAATTATTGTTGTACCATGAAGTCTCTTGATTGCTTGCAATTTTATATTATACCAAAAAATATAGCTTCTTTGACTGATCATGTACGTGGACTAAACTTTGGAATGCAATTATGTGACCTCATTAATGAAAGTTAGTTGTGTTGAACCTCCTTTGGAGGTGATGTATAATAAGTATGTCAACAACAATTTGGTATAAAAATGTACATAAGTGATTGTGTCTATCATAGACTTGAAACATAAATTATTATTCCTATGGTTAAAATGAATAATTAATGAGCAAATTTGATCAAAGTACCTTCCATCATTCATTGCAGCTCACACTACCTGATAATCAGATGCAGCCAAGATTCCATCACTCCATCTCTGCCGTTACTCTTGCCCCAGGACTGATTGAGGTCATCATGTTTGGAGGATGTCCAGAATTGCCAAAGACTTTCAAGACACATGATGACTTTCCTAAGATAGCAGAGACAACCATCCTTAGATTTGGTAAGAGTGAGTATAACATTATCCATACAGTAGAAATATTGATGGGATTTTAATTTGATGACTTGGCAGTCAAAGTCCAAATAGTCATATTTAAATCTGCCAATATTTTGGCTGCCGTATATGCATTGTACTATGCATACTTATAAATCATCAAATTTAAATTTTTATATTCTCTGTTCTGCAGAGAGAGCCATAAAATTTTTTGACTGTCAATATTTCCGGCTATACTGTAGTATGATATTTACATTGTTTATCTAAATTTATAATATTATAGATGTTTATCCTCCCTCTTTCTCTTGCTGTAGAGTCCAGAGAGTGTTCCTCCACTGATGATGGTCCATCCACTAGGGAGTGGATCCTGGTGGATGTGGCCAACAATAGCCAGAGAGGAACCACTGAGAGGCTTAGAGAGAAGATGGCAAAGATTATTGCAGCTTATAAAGCCAAGGTATATATACATGTACAATGATAGAAAATTCTTATAAGAGGACTCTTACATTTGTGGTAGCTATCATAATTCAAATTATTATGAGTTAATTGAGAATACACATTAATAATTATTTTTTATAGGTGTTGCATAATGATGATCATAAATTCTTATATATATATTGTGCCTCAGGAAATGATCAACAGACAAGAGCTAGACATGCCTTCTACTAGCTATACCTCCTCTGCTTTAGATCATGCTGAGTCAGCATCAATGAGGGAAACCCTGCAAGCTCTAGAAGAGGAGAAGAGAATCTTCCAACAGAGACTGGAAGATGCTGAGAGACAAGTTCAGACCGAGAAACAAGAATCTGAGGCATTGCGCGAGTCAGTGCATGATGTAAGTTAGGGTACCAGGGGCGGATCCAGGATTCTGAGATTACTGGGGTTGTAAATAATGCGCGCGAAGCGCGCCGAAAATTTTTAGTAGCCACGCCCACAAATTAACGTAGCCCCGCCCCCAAAACGTGGCCAGCCACGCCCATTTAGTTCAAAGTACACCGTTAGCAGCAATTTCTCAGCGAGGTAAGTATCCACGTAGCCGTCCAGGCTTTGAGGCTGGCGCTAAAACGCTAAATATATTTATTTCTGCCTATAAACTAAGCTTCAGCGGCAGTAGAAACAATTTATTGCATAATTTAGCTGAGCGTGAGTACAAAATTTCCAACGCAGTTGACTCGTTTTGGGGGGGTTGCCACCCCAGAAACCCCCCCCTGGATCCGCCCCTGGGTACGTTACAGCTAGATATTACATGCAAGATATTTTTGTATATGTTGATAAGCTGTCTTGTTTCTGTTTCGTTTGAGAGAACTATCCAGTCTTTACATTTGATCCCACACTGACAGTTTTTATGTTACTTTCTATTTTAGACTGAGAGAACTATCCAGTCTTTACATCAGTTATTGGAAGCTGCTGAAAGGAGAGCTGAAGAAGTTGGTGGTCAACTTCAGGAGGTAAATTAATATTCAAATTACTTGTATGACTTTGTAGATTTTGTATGACTTTGTAGATCATGTGTGCATAATTGGAATTTCAAATCAATGTTTCTGTCATTCTTTATGAAATGACAGTCTTGGTTACATGTGTGCCACATAATAGTAATAATTATTATCAGACACTGTCATTTCTTATAGGTCTATCAAAGAGCTGACTCAGCTGAACAAAGATTAGGAGAATCTGAGGAGAGACAAAGAGAAACAAATCACCTTTTGCAAGAGGCCAACCAGAGAGCTGTGACTGCTGAGGCTGAAGCCCGTGACTTTGAGAGAAGAGCCATGGATGAGCTAGCCAGGAGCAGGGAGAGGGAGCATTGGGTCATCGAGAGAGATGAGATTGTGTTCTCTGAGAGAGAGCTGGGCCGAGGAGGATGGGGAGTTGTGAAGGTCGCCAAGTTTAGAGGAATTGACGTCGCAGGTAAAGAATTATTCCAACAAATATCTCAATTTTATCGTCTTCTGTTCATTCGTGAGATGAACATGGCTGCTCGTATTCGCCATCCTAACCTGGTTCAGTTCATAGGGGCCACCCTGGATAATGAGCCAATCATTCTCACCGAGCTGATGTCCACTAGTCTCCGAACAGTGTTGGATCGAGGTCCAATCGCCCATGCTCAGATCATCTCTATCAGTCTAGATGTGGCTAGAGCTCTCAACTACCTCCACCTGATGCAACCAGACCCCATAATCCACCGAGACATCAGCAGTGCCAATGTTCTTCTCAATCCCTTTCCCGACAATCAGTGGAAGGCCAAAATCTCCGATTATGGTTCTGTTAATCTTATGTGCCAGCTAAAGACGGTCGGACCAGGCTCACCAGTCTATGCAGCTCCTGAAGCTAGGAACCCAGCTCAGCAATCTCCCATGATGGACATTTTCAGTTTTGGAATCCTGTTGATAGAAATGCTGACGGATACATTTCCTGAAGTGGCCTCTCGCAATCATTTGATTGGATCAATTGAGCATCGTGGTTATGTTTCTCTCATCAGACGATGTTTGTCAGTAGAGAAGGACCATCGACCTAGTGCCAGTGACATCATCACAGAACTAGGGGAAATGTGAGAGTTAGGAATAGAATCACAGTATATAGGAATTGATTTTTTTGTTGTTGTATTTTTTTTAGTTATCTAGTTATAACTACTGAAATGTAAAATTTTTATTAACTATGTTGACCTTTGATTTTGTACCTGATAGCATAGATAATTATCTATGCTGATAGCTTCCACCACCAATAATTCGATCAGTTAATCTGTTTTGTACTTCAGTGCCTGCATGAGCTAGGCATATTTTTCTTTAGTTGGAGTATCAATCTTAGAGCCAGTCCTTTCAGCAGCTAGTCTGGTGCCCAGACCCTTTCTGCTAATTAGTAGGCGGGACAGGAAGGGGGAGGAGGCTCTGCCACAGATCGAGTCAACGTCTAAATTTTAGACGTCGGCAAGATCAAAGAGGTAGAAATAGTGTCAACCGCGATTGACTATGATGTGGTTTGTTGTAAAATTTGAACAAAGCAAGCTCCAACTGTATATAATTGTTTTGAAGCAATTTTTTGACGCTCAGAAGAACGAACAAAGAAGACTCCTAGTGAAAATTTTGGTGGTGTAAAAGACTGTTTTTACTTCCTACTGGTTTTGCGAGGTAATTTTGTATCAAAAGTACCTAGAAAGTTAGCTTATTTAGTGCTAGGACTGCTAGGATAAGAAATTAAAGGCTCCCGAGTATGGCTGACTGACTGTGAAATCGCAGGCGCTTTCCTTTCTTCCTCCTCCCCTTTCCTGTCCCGCCTACTAATTAGCAGAAAGGGTCTGGGCACCAGACTAGCTGATATCCACATCTGGCTCGAAAGGATTATGTCACTAAACTTAGTTGCATGACCACTGTGACACACAATATATATGCACTTTGACTGATGCAACAATTATCTATATAATTGTTCTTTCTTTTCTAAGACTTGACTGCCCGATTGCAAGTCACTGTATATACAACTCATGTATGCATGAACTTAGCCCAGCCATGGATATTATAGCTCTCGAAACTATAATATCCATGGCCCAGCAATAGCTCTCATACTGTGTCAGATTGCGCTTATAGAGGAGGAGGAAAGTATCAAAAGGGGTGGGGCTGATTATCATGTGACCTGTGTGTATATATCATATGGCGGCTTCTCCAGAGTCACCAAATGTATGAACTGGGCTAACCAGTCGTTCCGCCAACGGAGAGATCACGTGAATTTATTTACACGATGACGTCATTTATCTACTAAAATTCAGCTAACTTAGACGATAGTAGGTAGAGGTACAAAAGCAGCTCATACTCGATTTTTAGAGCAATTGGAGCCAAAAGAACTTGACACAACACTGCAGGTATGTTTTTACAACATATATGAGCTATACCTAAGAGCATTTAGCGTGGCATATTTTTTTTACCAGCTGATTTTGTGAGCAATCTTGTTTACTTACCATGAGTGATGAAAATTGTACGCACGCTAGCACTCACAAAAATGGTGAGAACAACTCAATGATTTATGTTTGCAGTGCAGCAGCTATCTAGGCATGTAGACACCAAGTCTGGGAGCTGAGTCTAGTGCACAAAATGGTCACCGGATTGAAGTTATTGCTCTTGTACAGAGACAAGTGAACCAAACAAGCACACTTCAAGATTCATAAAATCAGATCATTTATATTATTGACAGTAAAAACTACTTCACAATCACTACTCTGCACTTCTTCACATGTAGCACCACTGTTTTCCTTCTGCAAGTCTCTCCTGATAGTTTACAAGTCAATTGTTTGTTGCTGTGTTGAAAATCACCATTTTATTAATAACTATCAATAATTCATCCATTTACAATTCCCGGCGACGACCCTTACCAACCTCAATACATTATGATACTGTATTCTTGTACCGTTTATTTTTCACTCTCTTTTTATGGGAACAAGCCAATTATTCCATATATAGATGCTTTGATACATCTATTATTAGTACCCAAAGCATTATGTCACAAAGCAATGCACAAAATAGTCTCCGGATAGTTTTTTGTCCAGAGTGTAGTTTGCAGGTTTAGGCTTGCAAGACCGCACTTTTTGAGGTATACTTGAGAAAATTTGAATAGTAAGTGATTGAAACAATGTACTATCAATATAAAATAAGCTTGAAGCTATAGATAAAACCTGGATAGAAAAATTCCGATGTGAATAATTAATGAGCTTGCTTCATGGGCGCCATTTTTTTACTTCCGGTGTAAATAAAATTGTACTACGTGCATTGGGGCGCGTTCCATTGGCGGAACGACTGTAACATTGCTGCAGTGACTCCAAAAGAACAGTTGCACTTCACAGCTATAAAGGTAACCAGTACATTCTGGCATGGTGTGCATGCCTAGAGATATAACTATGTCAGTTGCAATGTGATGATCACATGTGTACTCTTGTATCTTCACCTACAGTATTGAGAACATGAGGAACAGTAAACTAAAATATGTCAGAACTCTTTGGAAGGATTGTCGTTTCTTCAAGAATCGTGTCATGCAACTAGCACTGGGCAAGAGTGAGCCAGAAGAATATAAAGATGGACTCCATCATGTCACTGAGGCTGAGGTTGGTCAATGTGCAGATTCTTAGATTAGATGTAGATTAGCAGAGGACCCGGCATTATTTGACTCCATCTGGCTTGAAGCCTGCCCATGAAAAAAATGAATAACTTTTTATCCAATTAATATGATTTTGAAATTTCAAGCAGCATTAGAAATTCTCCCTGTTCTTTTGGTTTCTTTTCCAGCTTCCTCAGTTACACCTTCAAGTTACTAGTCAAAAGTTGTATGTTTCACAAATCCGTCATTATCAACATGACTTCCAGCGGCATTCTCAAACCAGATAGACTTAAGTCAGTGTCTTCATAAGGTGTTCATTCCATCTGTTTATTAATAACTATCAATTTTATGTTCTCACCCTAATATATTATACTATATCTCCATGGTAACGTTGGCCTGCTGTTCACCACAGTGAACAAGTCAGTATCAGAAGTGAAGCAATGGTTTGATCATTTTACTGATCATGACTTTGCCAGAGCAGGGTTCACGTCTGAGGAGGAAATTCAACTCCAGCAAGGCCCCCTGGAGCAACTTTCGCACAGCATGAAACCCCAGCTGAAAAAAATAGGCTTACCAACTTCACTAAAGAAAGGTAATTTATGTTTCTCGTCTTTTTTTTTTTTTGAAAAGATTTTTTTGTTTGCTTTGGGTTTGGATTACATTTTGGTGTGTATGTTTTCTCTCCAGGTGTGGTAACCTTGCTAACCAGAGGAGGTACGACACGAGTGCACCTTTGCTGAGCTTGCGAACAGGTGCACGGGATCAATTATCATTGTGAAGTATTGCGGTCACATGATTGGAATGCTATTAACAGACTTGCCAGCTCAGCAAAGGTGCACTCGTGTCGTACCTCCTCTGCTTGCTAACAGACTACTGTAGGTACATTTCGTCAGTTTGTAAGGAAGGAGATGTACTCACACCAGAACAAGCCAGAGTGTTGGTAAGAAATATACCATAGATCGGGAAATTTTCGTTGGTAAAATAATTATTTCACCTGTTAAATTTGCATAGTTTAATTTTCATGGTTACGGATGATTTGGTAAAGATTGCCGTACAAAATAAATTTTCCCCGAGTTTAATTTACGTCGTAATGGTTGTCGATGAAAATTTTTTAGTGACGAAAATTTCCTATCTATAGTAAGTCGAATTTTCTGCCAGTTTCAAGTAAATGTTGAAGTTACAGATAAGGTTCGATCCCGCATGTAAACTTATAAATGTACCATGAAATCATTACTGAAAATAGCTATAACTACTCAGAATTTGTGAAAATGTTTAACCACATACAAGCATACATCCGTGTGCACACACATACTTCCTATCATGCTTGCATATTCAATGTCATCATTCTGTAGAAACTGTTTGACATCAAGATGGCCAGATTCAAGATCAAGCTCCTCTCATGTTGGTCTCAAGATGGCACATTTGAAGTCTTTGATCCACTGCAAGAAAAACAGAGAACTTGATACCAACGTACCATGACCCCTGTTAGAGTGTTACATCATAATGACATCATTGAGTTGTTGCTTGTGTGTCACGGTCTCGCATTTGCTCTGATTGCTTGTGTAACAAAAGGGCCTAGGGCCTGAATTATGGCGGCTTTGGCAGCCTGGTTTCAGAGCAAACCAAAGCTCTATGAACCATCTCCACGGTGGGGGCACTTTGCAGGAGTAGTGGGAGATAAACTCTACATTTTTAGCGGCTATACTGTGAGATACCGTGACACAGCGGAGAATGAAAAGCTGAAGAGTGTGATACAAGTCTTTAATTGCTTTGAGGAAACGTGGACACAGATAACCACAGAAGGAGAGTTCCCCCCAGCAGTGTATGACGGTGCATCATGTACTACAGGACAAGACTTAATTGCCTTTGGGGGATTTGATGGAAAGTTGCAGTGGTATGGTGGCCTCTATCGTTTAATTAAGGCCATCCCAGAACTGTACATGGACTAAACTCAGTACATCACTAGCCAAAAAGAATGGATCAGGAATTGTAATTTTAAACTCAAAGCACCTCATAATCTTTGGTGGCTATGGTCCACATCCAACAGACATCCAACCAGGAGCAGAGTTTACTAGAAATAGACGGTTTGGTAGTGGTGGTAATGGTTGGACCAATGAGCTGCACCTCTTTGACCTTGATACTGGTATGTGTCGTTTCAGTGTGTAAGTACTTTTTTAAGCAAAAAGAATTAATGCTGTATGCATGCTAGACTATAATTTATGTCACTCTATGTACAATGTCATTGTAATGTGTGTGTGTGTGTGTGTGTGTGTGTGTGTGTGTGTGTGTGTGAATTGATATTTGTCTCTCCTCCAGGTGTCTTGTCATCTCCTCAAGTGACTGGCTCCAGACCTCCTCCCTGTTCAAACTTCTCATTCACCAGTGTTAGTGCAAACAGGGCAGTGTTGTTTGGAGGAAGCCAGTCAGGACGTGGGCATGTTGATGATGTGTATCTTTTCAACATTGACACAAAGGTAGTATAATATGTCTATATAATATACCGTATAGCTGGAAATATTGACGGTCAAAAAATTTGACGGTTTTCTCTGCAGAACGTAAAATAAAAATATTGACGAATTTAAATTTGACGATTTGGACTTTGAACGTCAAACCGTCAAATTAAAATCCCGGGCCTGTCAATATTTCCGGCTATATGGTAGTGTAATATTTGGTGCTTCTGATTTTCATGCCCACCCTCTTTTATACTATTTCCTTCCTGTCCTTCAGCATTGGACCAAGGTCAACAAGGTGGTGGGAGAGCCATGGCCAGAGGGAAGAGATACACATGCTGCCTGTTGTCTAGACTATGGTGGGGGGCACCCCCAACTCCTGATAACTGGTGGACTGAGTAGTGACCTCAGTGTACTATCAGATGCTTGGATGCTGGATGTGTCAACCATGAAGTGGAAGAAGGTGAGGTGATGTACAATTAATGTCAACGTGGCATGAAACAGTATGAATTTTCATGAATTTTATTTAGGTTGAAATTATTGTAGTGGTTATTGATTATCAAAATTGTGTATCCTTCATTCATACATTCATTGTTCATTGAACAGCTCACACTACCTGATGGTCAGATGCAGCCAAGATTCTACCACTCTATCTCAGCCATCACTCTGGCACCAGGACTGATTGAGGTCATCATGTTTGGAGGATGTCCAGAATGGCCAAAGACTTTCAAGATGCATGATGACTTTCCTAATATAGCAGAGACAACCATCCTTAGGTTTGGTAAGGGTGCATGCATAATTTATTGTTATTGTTTTCTATGCTCCCAATTGTCACTGATTTTTGTCAACTCTCAGTTCTCTCTCTCTCTCTCTCTCTCTCTCTCTCTCTCTCTCTCTCTCTCTCTCTCTCCTGCTGTAGAGTCCAGGGAGTGTCCCTCCACTAATGATGGTCCATCCACTAGGGAGTGGGTCCTGGTGGATGTGGCCAACAATAGCCAGAGAGGAACCACTGAGAGGCTTAGAGAGAAGTACTTGCTAATGGCCTCCAAAGCTAAGGTAAGGAGTAACCACTGTAAGTTGTGGCTGATGTTACACATCCATGATGATGAATATGATTAACTGTAGGTAACATGTAATGGTGTATTGTGAGTGGTCTAGGAGTGGTTACATTGTTCATTTTCTTTTGTTCCTCAGGAAATGGCCAACAGACGAGAGCCAGATGTACCATCCACTAGCCACACCTCCTTTGCTTTAGATCATGCTGAGTCAGCATCAATGAGGGAAGCCCTACAAGCTCTAGAAGAGGAGAAGAGAATCCTCCGACAGAGACTGGAAGATGCTGAGAGACGAGTCCAGACTGAGAAACAAAAATCAGAGGCTACCATCAGGACATTGCGCCAGTCAGTGGAAGATGTAAGCTAGCCTGTAATATCTCAGTGCAGGATGGTGTAAATTGATCATGCAGTGTTTTCTATTCTAGTCTGAGAGAACAAACCAGTCTTTACGTCAGTCAGTGGAGGTTGCTGAAAGAAGAGCTGAAGAAGTGTATGGTCAACTTCAAGCGGTAATTCTTTTACAACAGATATTCATGGATGGTTGTATCTATGTGTGTAGACTATACTAAACATAGATGTACTATCAGATCAGTTCCTGTCTATTGTTATCCATTGTCCAAATGCAATGGCATGTATAAAGTGTGTGTGTGTGTGTGTGTGTGTGTGTAGGTGTGTAAATGTTTGCATAATTGGAATATTAAAGCAAAAATTCTATCATATATACAACCATGCACAGTCTGAGGAGAGTCTAAGAGAGACAACTCACCACTTGGAAGAGGCCAACCAGAGAGCTGTGACTGCTGAGGCTGAAGCCCGTGACTTTGAGAGGAGAGCCATGGATGAGCTAGCCAGAAGCAGGGAGGGGGAGCACTGGGTCATTCAGAGAGATGAGATCGTGTTCTCTGAGAGAGAGCTGGGCCGAGGAGGATGGGGAGTGGTGAAGGTCGCCAAGTTTAGAGGAATCAACGTTGCAGCTAAACAATTATTCCAACAAATCTCCCAATTTTATCGTCTTCTGTTCATTCGTGAGATGAACATGGCCGCACGTATTCGCCATCCTAATCTGGTTCAGTTCATAGGGGCCACCCTGGATAACGAGCCCATCATTGTCACTGAGCTGATGTCCACTAGTCTCCGAGCCGTGTTGGAACGAGGTCCAATCTCACACGCTCAGATCGTCTCCATCAGTCTAGACGTGGCCAGAGCTCTCAACTACCTCCACCTGATGCAACCAGACCCCATAATCCACCGAGACATCAGCAGCGCCAATGTTCTTCTCAATCCCTTGCCCGACAATCAGTGGAAGGCCAAAATCTCCGATTATGGTTCCGTGAATCTTATGCGCCAGCTAAAGACAGAAGGACCAGGCTCACCAGTCTACGCAGCTCCTGAAGTGAACAGACCTTCTCAGCAATCTCCCAAGATGGACATTTTCAGTTTTGGAATCCTGCTGACAGAAATGCTGACGGATACATTTCCTGAAGTGGCCTCTCGCAATAATTATTGTTTGATTGGTTCAATTGAGCATCATGATTTTGTTTCTCTCATCAGACGATGTTTGTCAGTAGAGAAGGACCATCGACCTAGTGCCAGTGACATCATCACAGAACTAGGGGGAATGTGAGAAGTAAGATTAGGAATAGATGGTTGGAAGTTTTTTGTTGTTGTTGTCACAGCTAGTTAACCACTGAAAGTAAGTTTTGACTTTTATTATTATTAATTTTTGTGCACATGTATTATTGTAAGACTAAGATCACCACACATGTACACTGAGTTATTTTTAATTTCTTGTTTTTTCTTGGATTTAGTTATTGTTTTGTCATCATACTGTGCAGTTTTAATGGTGGTTTATAGTTCGCGCAGAAAAATTATATTGTGCGTATTGCGTTTTTTTTTTTTTTTTTTTTTGCTATCCACTTCTAACGACCATTACCTGATTTCACCTGGTGCACTCATCACTAGCACATGAGCCATGGTTTTGAGAGCTGCTGTTGCTGTCATTCTTCTAACTGGGTTGCTGCCACCAGTGACACCAAAAGGACAACTATAATGGTGAGATGAATACAGAGCTGAGTTTTACATATAATTTGAATTTTCAGTGTGTGTTAGGCTATTGACATAGTATAGGTATACACAGAGCTCTCAGAGCCATTTGACATCCCAGTCCACACACAGATGCAGCCCCTGAAGCAATTGGTATATATAGTATAGCTTGTCATTATAGCCCCTGTTTAACCAATTAGCTTGTAGCCCCCCTTTTCAATTTAATAATCTATGACTGTAGTAGAACCCCTGGGGCAACAATTAGGAGCAGCTGGAAACCGGCCCCCTTGCACCCAATTAATCATAGCCCCTCTGACACCATTAGATTATGATTGGTAATTATTTTTCTAATTAACCCCCTTGACCCAATTAAGTGTCCTCCACAGGCTTTGATTGTGTAGTTAGGTACAGGCATGCTGCCATTCACCATCCTAAAAAGTTTTCTTTTCAGGCTTCCTAAAGTGATATATACACAGTTTGAAAATTATAATTATAATGTTAAAATGTCTTAGGCTGATCAGTCTCTAAGTCTTCACTGAAGATCACCTATGCAATCAACTAGCCAGTTAGCTCAATGAGCTATTCCATTTAATAAGTACACATGTCAATGCTCTTTATCTATAACTACACAAATTTTATTTTACCTAACAAGACACATGGCCATTGTGTCTTTTAGCTCACAACATGCCTGACCCAATTATGCACATGTGTCTATGGCTCTGCACCCAACAAGACACATGTATCTAGAGCTCAGAACATGTCTGCAACTATCTATACACATGTGTCTTTAGCTCAGAACATGTCTGCAGTACCACAGTGTTATGTAAGTCACCTTTCTTGTACCCACACTGTTTATGACAATTTTCATCCTAATTAACCACAGCGTGGTCACCACGAAGCTATAACAAGATGACCAACTAGACTTCAATAATGCTGCTTCTATTATATAGCTTCATCAAGAGTGACAGCAAGAGAAGGACCCTCCGCCGCCGTTGGACACAAAGAAGCCCTCCTTGTAGCTGGTGGTCAGAGTCCTAAAGTATGCATACCTAATTATAATAATAAACCACATGCAACTTGGAAACATTATAATTATTTTATATACAATAGTTTAAATTTGTAAAAACATTAAAAGGAGCATCTTTCCATAAAAACATGACTATGGAAATATACCTTGCCTTTTCAATGTTTTCTCATGACTATTATAATATTATATCCTAGCTGCAATTTTTTTTGTAGTTTTGCTACAGTTACTGTACAGTAATTAAATAGTTTTCATATAATTATAATATAAATCATCACGGTGCATGACTGTCATGCACATTGTAATAATTTAATGTCTAAAATTCTAAGCCTGTAAAATTAATAGCTAGCCTAGCTATCTGCTGCTACAGAGTCCTAGCTATATATACCATATGAATACAGGTTATGATTGTGTTAGTTCACATGATTATCAATTTGCAGCACTGAATTCAGGTCATACTAGTCTAATTTGATTGACCCAATTAAATTTTGTGCATTGTTACCCAGCTTCAATGAAATGTTATCCCTCACAACGGCATACACAGCTTGGTTCAGGACCATGTATTGAAATCCATAATGAAGTGTAATACTGGATGAGCTATAACTCCCAAAGAGAAACCGGGTATCACTCTTGTCGGCAGAGAAATAAAATGCTCCCATACCAAGAGTGACATCACCATTTTCAGCTTGATCGCAAGCTCCAATCTGGAAGTTTCCCTTGCCCATGCTCGAGCTTTGGTTGTCAAAGACCGTCAAGGATCGGTCATCACCAGGTAGCTTGCCAAGTGCATCGATTGTGGCCGCAGCTACAGCCATGGATTTGCTGGTCAAACCAGGTTCTAGAATTTCCAACACGACTTTGTCCATCATAAAGGATTGTGCTCTGCTATCGTACTTGTGCATCACAAACTCTTGCCCAACGAAGCCAATCTTATCCAAAACGTAAACGTAATACTTGTACCATGCAGCCACGTCTGTCTCACGATCATGCTTCCTGTTGGCAGCTAGTTGTGCAAAGAGTGTAGCATCGAGGATATCTTGTTTTGCTTGTGCAGTAACATTCTCCGTGAAAGCTACAAGGGATCCAGCAGCTACATATCCTTGTTTTTGATTCTCCGCGGGAGATCTTGTCTCCTTGAATAATGAAGGAAGTGGCTTGTGGTGTAGCTCGGTCGATTTTACAAACGACACGTGGTCTGCTGACATGGTTGGAGAACTTGATTTAGGGTTCGAACGGCTTGATCAGACGAGAACTTGATTAGAATTCGAACGGCTTGAACAGATAAAAGTGAGACCCAGAATTTATAGTGAGAGTTTTTATACAGGGATTCCGCAAACAGTTAGCCAATCAACAGGGCTGAAAGTCTTTGTGAAGTTCCAATTAACACCACAACCACGTTCACACGGAAGTACCACGCCCATTTTGGCCACAAGTATTAATTATTAGTATGGTTTATAGTTCGCGTAGAAAATTTATATTGTGCGTATTAAATGTTTTATTTTCACTTCTAACGACCATTACCTGATTTCACCTGGTGCACTCATCAGTCATGGTCATGAGAGCTGCTGTTGCTGTCATTCTTCTAACTGGGTTGCTGCCACCAGTGACACCAAAAGAAGCAGACAACTATGATGGTGAGATGAATACAGGGCTGCACTTCACGTAATTTGCAAGTTATGAAATACAAACATTTAGCTGCACAATCCTTCCTACCTGAAGAAGCAAGTTTTCTTTTTAGGCTTCCTTGGCATGCACGTTGACAATCTATTAGATTTTTAAATGCCTCAGGTTAACCAGTCTCAAGTCTTCAGTACGTGATGATCACCCATACGATCGAACTAAGAGGCTGCAGCTGTAGCAAATATTACTTTGAATCGCCAGGTGTTTTGTTCATATAATCTATATATACCATTCGCATTCCGGCTCCTGATGCAGGTGTGGTTCGTGATATTGGTGGGGGAAGATTTGATGCTTACATGATCCCTCCTCAGAGATCAAACCACGCCTCTTTCCTTGAGCTCCTTCCCTCGGGGGAACTCCTCATGGCCTGGTTCAGTGGAACCAGTGAAGGTGAGGATTCTTAAGTTAGTCTGGCTGGCTTACCAGACTCTTGGCAAGGAAAGGAAGAGAGTAGCAAACTACTCTTGTGTCTTGTTGTGACTTGAGGGAAATAAGGGGTATTAACTGCATGCATGCCCAATTTTTTATTCAGACAAAACTGACCATCCTTTTCCTACTGATATGTAACGGTTGACTCTCAAGCTGTCCATAGTGGTTGATTTTGGTAACCATAGTAACTCCAACACCTTTATATAGAACAAGCTAGGCTACCTGGCAACCAATGCACCTTCTTTTATTACTTACTGATTTTGACAAGCTTCTATATAGCTATAGTTTGCATTAAATCCTTGTGATTCTCTCACTCAGCTCATATTGCAAATAAGTTTATTGCCAAAATTTTCCCTCACCGTGATACTTAGGTGCTGACCTGTGCTCCATCTACCTGGCCCGCCTCCCAGCCAACAGTAGCCAGTGGTCTAAAGTCACTCTTCTCTCTCAGAGAAAGGGATATTCCAACCAAAACCCTGTCCTCTATCACGACTCTAAGACAGGGGAGCTCAATCTGTGGCACTCACAACAGATCGCCTCAAAGAACCTACAAAGGTCAGTAGTGCCACATTGCACCATGCATTCCTCTCAGCAGTTGTATTGACAAATCTTGATGTGTGTAACAAGCCATTATTTTTAGTGAATCATTATAGTAATTCTTATTTTTTTTCTTCATGCAGAATTGAAAGTGAAGACAATGCTAACATATGGCATCTTGTCTCTGCTGATGGGAGGGGCCTAAATTGGACCAAACCTGTCGACGTATTTACGAAACCTGGATCTTTTGATCGCAACAGAATCATCGAATCTCAGGATGGAGGGCTGATCTACCCTATTTACTTTGCTGGTGAGCTAATTGACTGCATGTGGTCAACTATTGTGTATGCATGGCGTGATTCATGGTTGATCAAATGGTTTCGAGACTCATGAACTAGTATTTTAGCAAGAGTTAGCTATAAAAATCAAAGTTATAAAACTATACACAGAAACCAACAATGTACATTCTGCACACTCATGCACCCACACACACACACATGTACGTACACACACACACACTCACACACACACACACACACACACACATACAGTCAAGGGAGACGAGAATCAACATTCGGCCGTTGAAATCAGTCACGATCACAAGTCGTGGAAGGAGTACTCCATCTCCAAGTCCAACTACCTTGTCCAACCATCAATAGTTCGACCTACCCCCGATAAATCATACTTGATAGCTTTCTTCAGAGACAGACGGGCTGAACACATTTATACTGCGTCCTCTACAGATGAAGGTATATATAGGAGCATGTGTCATAATTGTCTAGTAACAGTAGATGAGGATTCAGCAACTTGGTTCTGAGTGTGCAATATGATACCCATTACTATAGTTTTGGATTGTATGCAAAGGTGTATGTAAAACTTTAAATTTTAGTTTATTCAAACGCAGTCTAATCTTTACAAACAATCCCAAACCTAAAGGAACCCTCCCAATTCCTGCTCAGGTATAAGTATATCTAATAAATTCTCAAAAGTCGAGCCACTCAGGTGCCTAGCCTTGAGAACTAGGACTGGTAGGTTGAAAAGTTCTTTTGTCCCACGACAGTCAGACTTTGTACTGTATTCAGACATTGAGGAATTAATGTAACTGGTATATGCATGGGTAGTTGGTTATGTCTAGTTGTCCACTTACTCAACTATATTTAGTAACATTTGTGTCTATATTTAGGCAAGTCCTGGAGTGAGCCTAAGAAGACTGTCCTCCCCAACAACAATGCTGCCATTCAGGCTCACGTGCTGGCCAGTGGACGTATGGCCATTGTCTTCAACCCCACCAACTCTGAGAGAGTACCGATACGCATTGCAGTCTCTGAAGATGGTGGGAAAACATGGCCACACTATAGGGTGAGTGAGATTGATTGGTCGACCCAAAATAATGCACATGCAACCAGTCTGAGCTTCAGAGCAGTACCACAATCGCACTAGCTAGCATGGATTGTGCAGTAACAATATGCTGTTGCTGATAGCCTACCCTGGCACACTATTCCAGAACATAATATAGTGTAATTATTGTCTTATACATTCAGGATCTAGAACCAGAGAAATCCAACTCTTTCAAACCTCAAGGTGAAACTCGTCCTCCACCTGCAAACATTGAACGTTCAACAGAGTTCAGCTACCCCACTCTCCTTCAGTCTCCTGATGGTTACATTCACATCTCCTATACTTACAATAGAGACACCATCAAATACGTCAAGATTAAAGAGAGCTGGATATACAAATAGTATTTTACCCTTTGTCCAATTGTTACATTGTGTGTTATTGTTTTTTTGTTTGGTAAAGTACCGCTATAGTTAGATATGTGAGTCTCTATTATTGAATTTCTGACATAGTAAGTTATGAAAATATTTGGGCCGGCCGCGGCGCGCGCGGGCTAGGCGCCGATGACGTGTACGAGCACGTGTTCGGCAATGCATGACGTTACAGGAACCGGTTTATTGCTGACTCTGACCCAGAACCAGCCACTTGGCACTCTGAAAATCTCATATCAATTTGGAATCAAGCAATGGCTGAACTAGGTATATGCTAGCTAATTCTGAGCTCTACTGCATGCATTGCATGGAGGCCTCGTGTCACAGAGCATTAAATTCTTAATGTACTATAAGTTTTACACAGAGACTGTTCATTGCCTTTTCTCATGAGTAGTCATGCATGACAAAAAATTCATGGTGTTCACACAGTTATTGTTATTGTGTGGGCATACTATTTCATGCATGCAGCTCCTCTTCTTGGTGAGAACCCAACTGGGAAATCAGACAGCTACATCGTAGTGTTCAAGGAGGAACTAACAGCAGATGATGGTGAGATATAAAATCTTGATTACTGTATAGTGGGAAAGTTGCGGTGTCTAACTTTTGCGGGTGTTTTTCGTCAAACAATTTTGTGTTTTATCTTTCACGGATGAGTTGCACAACATCCATTCAGTACTATATATTACAGAGAATTTTGTGAATAAAAACTTTCATGGATGGATTGTGATCTGCAAAAATCACGAAAGTTATCCCCCCCCAAAACTTTCCTGCTATGCAATGTATACAACTCACAATCCTAATAATTTGTCACCAATGGATACTGTTATTAATATTGCCCTATATGACTCTCTAGTGACCCAGGCCAGGACGAGTGTTAAGGATCTCTTTGAAGCTGAAGGGCCAGGAAATAAAATAACCCACGAATACAACATTGGCTCTAGGTTCCGTGGTTTCTCTGCCACCATGACTGACAGGTGAGGATTGCTCAGTAAATTTAGGTGTTAGTAATAGCTTAATTTTTATGCTGCCACATGTATGAGCTGTATGCCTATAGTACTGTGCGTACAAACAATCTACATTGAGTGGTTGGGTTGATTCGTCACATTGGTTAGCCTCATTCCCAGTCTCCTCCAATTTTCAAAAGAAATAATATATTTTTATTCACTGAAGGAGAAGCCTGCGAACAAGGCTATAGTGATAGTAGGTAGTACTATATATTCATGACTTGCTTGCCATCTGTTCACACATCAATGCAGCACTAGGGACAAAGTTCGTGCGTTGCCCTCTGTCAAGTATGTGGAGTATGATCAGGTGAGCCACAATAATACTATTAGCCAGCCTGCAGTTGTACAATGAATATTCAGAGTGATGTTATAATCAGTGAACTTAAGCTTATCTATCAATGTTGTGTGATAGCATTGTTCCAAGGGACTCTTTAATTCCTGACTGTCACAATGGATAATCATGAGTGTGGGCTAATAAAAGTTTTTCACATGTGACATCCATGTATGGTCTCTAGACAGTGAGGTGGTTATTAATTTCCTCATAGTATTGTATTTTTTATATATGCATGCCTGTGAGGTCATGATTTATCTGCATAGGTGCATGCATCATGTAGCAAATTACATAAGTACGCAACCATACTTTTGTAGTACAGATTGAAAAACGCTGATCAAGCAAAAATTAATACATAACTAATGCAGAGTCCTGTAGCCTCGTAAACCAGGAACAAAAGGGTTAACTTATTATTGTGTCTATTACTTATTTCTATGTGCATGCAGGTTGTGAGTATACCTCCCCCTGGTCAACCTCAGTAACAGTTGTATCGATTGGTCACGAATGATGGGACAAATATTTTTATATAGGCAATATTGTGTTTGATCATGTTTGATAAAACAAGTTTTATGCTGAAATTTTCATCGATCGTCAGACAACACTTTCACACACACACATCCAAAATGCATACAAATGATTTATACAAGGGTCTATACTTAAATAAAATATAATAATGAAGTGATCACATGAAATAAACCGTGAAGAAAATTTATGAGTCAGTGAAACTGAAAGTGAGAGAGAGAGAGAGAGAGAGAGAGAGAGAGACAGACAGAGAGAGAGAGAGAGAGAGAGAGAGAGAGAGAGAGAGAGAGAGAGGTAGTATAAAACCATAACTAAAAAAATTCTAGCACTAAGGAAAAAATGAATCTCTCCTACAACAACTTGATGGTAATGTTGTCCAGTTATAATAATAGCCACTATACCAGTGCCAATAGTTCGTCCAGGAGCAAAACCTGCCTTCTTCTGTAAGTGATCTGTGATACTTGTACATGTCAGAGACTGAAACCTATAGGTACATCATGTCAGAGTGAGAGAGAAAAACCAGGTAAAGGTCGTCAAAAAACAAAAACAAAGACAACAATATTTACATCAAGATAGTCAGTGAAGCTACACCTATTTTCCATTCAGCTTTGACTTATACAGGACTAACAAAAACGAATATTTTCCACCATGTAAGATATTGGATTTAGTCGTGAAGACAAGCTAAATAGACAAAACGTTAGTCTTATTCCCAGCCTCTATCTTGACCTAAAAAGAGGAGAGGCTGGGTATATATGAGGCTACACAACACAGCATCACCTACCTTGTGTGAAACTAAGTACACATCTTTGCAGCCTCGTGACGACGACTCCGTGTTAAACCTCGTATCGTGCTGTCTCTCGATGTTGAATCCTGCAAGCCACGCCCCCACAGACACATCTTCTGCCTTGTACATGTTCAAATAGGCTCGATTTCGGACCAAAAGTTCAACCAGATCCCACGAGAGTACGTACCCCCCTCCCAAAGCGTAGGACATGTACTTATTGCACACAAACCAATGGTCTTCACGGTAAGTGCCAAATGAGTAAATCCTCGCTACCCCTCTCATAAAGCCCCAATAAAGACGTCCATGTGAGTTTCGTTTTTGAAGTTCTGATGCAATTCTGGAAATGTCTACGAAACTGTCGTCGTCACATTTTAAGATGTACTGAAATTTGTGAGGGGTGTGAGTTGTGAGCGTCTTGAAGCTGTCGAGGGTACGGGAGGTGAGGGTGAGGCGTGAGTCTGTGACAGTGTGAAGGATGAGGAGGTCGTTATTGTGCTTGGAGGATTCTTGTTTGAGGAGGAGAAGGGTTTCTTGAGTGAGGTCTGCCCCTCCAATTATAAATCTATCAGTGCATGTGTGTGTGTGTGTGTGTGTGTGTGTGTGTGTGTGTGTGTGTGTGTGTGTGTGTGTGTGTGTGTACAGTATAAGTGTGTGTGAAAGAGAAAGTGCTGACTTTACCAATGTTCATACTAAGGATGTCCTATATAAAGACGACAAGCTGCTAAGAACTGATCGCTAGCAACAAAAATTTTTTTTCAAAGCTAGTATGTACGATGAAGTGCTACCTTTTTGTTGGCAACATGTTGTCAACAACAAAACTAGCTACACATAGTCAGTCATCGCATGGTAGCCTTGTAACATTGTACATGTAGCTACACAATTCTTTTGAATGCAAGAAGACCATGAGAACATGTCTTTTAGCCAACAAGTACTATGTCATGCACTGAGCACCACATTGACTGCCAACAATGGTTAGGAAATTGTCAGTTTTCAACTTGGTATCAAGATGTACATCATCACCAGTTACTGTTGCTCTTTGAACATAAAATCATTACCATGTGTGTGTGTATTGTACATTGGTCACTTCAATAGCAACATCTCCACAGCAACAGCCAGACACCAGCACATAATGTACAGCAATTTTAACAAACCTTTGAAGTGGTTTCTCCACACAGCTATATATACTGTACACAGACACTAGGATCTAAAGAGTCTATTGACCTCCACTTTTGATATGTTGCACCACAAGTGATTCTGAACACTTCTGTTGGAGGACTGTCTCACAATAATATTATTATTCACCATTCAGCAATGCCATTCAGTACAGCCATGTAGTAGCTAGCTAGCTAGCATGAATATCTGAGCATGAATATCAAGCATACTGAGGACTTGACCATGATTCTAATTTGACGGTTTGAGGGTCAAAGTCAAAATTGTCTCTAACTTGAAGTACAATAGCCCAACAGAGGTAGAGGTAGGGACAGTCCGTATTGGCTAATTAAAATAGTTTTAGCTAAAATCTTTCTTAGAAAGGAAAAGCAAGCTCGACCTACCCCTTATCAATCTCAACTGTGTGTGCTGGTGTGTGTACTCTAAAACAATGACCACTTGTCCTGACCTCTCACTATCTCCAGACAAACAGGAGTCAACACAAACACAATGTCATGTCCTCTCACAACACAATATCAAAAACACTGTGGCAAGAGTACCTTACCTGCTCAGTAAAACTAAAGCTAAATACATTGTAGTCAATGGTGCCAGTTCTTTAATGCAGTACCTCAAAATCCGGATACTGTATATTACGTACCTCTGCAATACAAAAGCAATAGAAAAGTATACAGACTGCTGGTACTCTAGCCACAGCTTAAATCAAAAATGGTCTACCTACAAATGTAGAAAGACCTGGGTTCAAATCCCAGCTAGATCTCAAGATTTTTTCAATTGAGCTTTCACACTCCTTTTGGCATATTATTGAACTAGCAAGTTATTGACAAATAAGACTGGTTACTATTATTAGCCCAAATCTAAATTTGGCAACTCATGATGATGCACCACACACTGTAGGCACATGTACTCACACATGCCTATAAGAGTGGTTGCCCAGCAACCATAACCTACAATGAGGTAATATGAATAAGATGAGGTGAGATCAGCCAGGGTGGGGTATTACAATGGTTTGGATGGCAACTACTTCGTTACAAATTTGTTCAAAAACAGCTTCCTTGCAAACCAGCTAGGCCCTTCCCCACTATAATTTTATATGCTTGTTGCACTTAGCAATCAGAGGAGGTAGATAGGAGTGGGCCTTTGCTGAACTGGCAAGCAGGTGTATTGATCAACTCTCATTGTTAAGCTCAGCAAAAGGGCACTTGTGTTGTAACTCCTCTGCTTAGCAATACACAGCATGCAGGGAGGGCCTGGTTTACTAGGCCACTAAAACAGATAACTTTGCTCATCATGTATCAATCTAACAGATATCAATGCAGTGAAGCCAGAGCAGGCAATTAGGCTTAGTATTGAAACTGTTTGATATTTCACACAGCAACCACAGATGGGGAACCAAAGGGAAAAATCTTGAGATAGTATAGCTACAATTATAACCCCCCTAGGTCTTTCAAACTCAAGTCAAGTGCTCTTTTACTAAGTTACCAACACCCACGGGAAATATACAAATACCTGTAAGTTATATGTATGTCTACATACAATACAAAATCTTTATGGGAAAAAAAATGTGGCAGGACAATAATGTCATATTGCATGAACTTTGATTTGAAAAAGGAATGGTGGGTTCACGAAAATCAAATGTTTGACTTGTAGAGAGGTATTTGGCAACAAACTCCAAGAAAAATGTCTATTTTTAGGACACCTGCATCACTAAATCATCATAATAGTAATGTACTTAAAATAGCACATAAATAATTATAGTATGCTCAGTACTTTCCATATTCTACTGTTAGCCAGCCACACACACACACACACACACACACACACACACACACACACACACACACACACAATAGCTTGCTCACAAAATGACTGCTGTATGTGAGGTAATGAGTAATTCAATCCGACACAAAATTAGGAAGTTTTATGATTTGATAGTTCACAATTCAGACCTGTACAAACACTTCATGGAAAGGCCTTTCTCTACAACTGAACTTAAAGGAACTGTGTCACTATATAAGCGGTGTTTTGTTACTAAAAATAAAATGTGTGACATTTTATGATGTTCTATGACCGTTTGTGACATTTTTTGTTTTGTTTCTTGCGCGATCTGGGTACCACGCCCGGGTATTAGCCCCGTGTATGTACGTATATTGCGCATTTGTCAACAAAAAATGTCACAAAACGTCACGCATTTTATTTTTGGTAACAAAACAGTGCTTATATAGTGACACAGTTCCTTTAAGCAAGGCAAGAGTGGAACTGAAAAAGTGTTGATACTTGAAAAAATGGTTCCCTGGCAGTAAATTATTAAAAAGTTGTAAAAACTACGTACATTATATATACAAACACCTATATTTGTAGCATACCAACAAACTAGCAATGAATAATTTAAAATAATACCATAAAGGATTACATACTCTGTTGCAATATACACCAACCAGCAATGAATAGTACAATAATAGCCATATATACAACACATCAATTGCTGCTAAATATGCAATATTGTCACCACGTGCAGTGACTATATGCAGATTGACCCACCTATACTGTATGGGGGAGTCAGGGTGATTGTCAGTCATGGACAACCAGGTATCTCTTATGGCCTTGCGTCTCTCGACACCCAGAGCACTAGAATGGATGGTGATGAGCAGTAGACGTGGGGAGAGGTCGTAGGTACTCAATGGCGGCTGAACCTCACAGTCCTCCGCTATACATGTGTCAGCAGCTTTCCAACCTACAGAGTATTCTTAATGGGGGGAGAGAGAGAGAGAGAGAGAGAGAGAGAGAGAGAGAGAGAGAGAGAGAGAGTAGGCGAGTCTGCATCATATCACTCAGATCTACATACTATAAATTTACACAACTAAAATGAAACTGCACCATGTTATGATAACTAGACACAATGGAATTTAGAACAGAAACTCATCAAATTTTTAAATATGGTATTAATTTTATAGTGTTCATAATAAATATACATTACGTCAGCTATGCTTCAGCACAGGTATAATAATTATAACCAACTTGTCTATTGATATAATAATTTAAAGATTTGTCCATAGATCATACATACTGCTCGTTGTCTTACCAAACAAATTTATACGTATCTATATACAGAGGTTTCAACACACAATGTTCCTCCTTATGCATGCATATACCTTCCTCACCTTTCATATTCTCGTCCACTACATGAATAGGCTTCGTGAGGTAGTTGGAAATGACGTACAGTGATAAGGTTACTAAGGAGAACGCCAGAGCAAACCACTTGTACCCCATGAGTCTTCTGAGACGTCTTATGAACCTCGCGGCCTTTCTGATTCCTATACATCTTACACCACCAGCTAATGTACTTTCTAAACTTACAGAATAAACTACTTTAGGTCTAGATTTCTTCATTTTCTAGCTGTGTTCATTGAAAACTCACAGTATACCTGTCTAAATTTTCAAAGGGTGTGGCTAAAATGCGTAGTTTAGTTCGTGTATTTAGAGCAAAATATTGAATCGCAGTAAACAAAAAAGGGTGGGGCACCTGTCGAAAACTGATACTGAAATGACACATATACGTACAACATACAGGCATACAAATTTTGAATAATGAATTGATCACAATAAACCATGGCCATGTAAAGAGAGAGAGAGAGAGAGAGAGATTAAAAATGCATGATTGTACAACTTGAAAAAAATTTAGATGCACTAAGGGAAAAAGAAATCTCTTCTACAACAACTTGACGGTAGTGCTGTCCAGTTATAGTAGTACCCTCTATTCCAGTACCAATAATTCTTCCAGGAGCAAAACCTGCCATCTTCTGTTAGTGATCTGTGATACTTGTACATGTCAGAGATTGAGACCTGAGGATATGTGGCAGAGAGTAAGATTGATTTCTTAGGTTACGGTTTCCAAATGAATGCATGCGTGTACTAACAGCAGTTGATACCAGAGATTTTGAATTTCTATAACGCTAATACAATTTTTGCAATTCCTTTGATTGCAGCTCAGTCAACATTAAGTCATATAATACAGTACATTTCTAGTACTTAATT
This sequence comes from Tethya wilhelma, assembly GCA_964030475.1. NCBI lineage: Eukaryota > Metazoa > Porifera > Demospongiae > Tethyida > Tethyidae > Tethya > Tethya wilhelma. The sequence continues at coordinate 1,785,531 of CAXIPT010000004.1, read as the reverse complement.
TCACAGTTATAGTAATATCTCAATCAAACCGTAAAGTGTAAAAAACAACAATAGATTTACAGTAACAACACCACACTACATAACCATTGCCTACCTTGTGCGAAACTAAGTACACATCTTTGCAGCCACGTGATGACGATTCCGTGTTGAACCTCGAATCGTGCCGTCTCTCGATGTTGTATCCCGCTAGCCACGCCCCGATAGATACATCCTCTGCCGTGTATACATTCAAATGGGCTCGATTTTGGGCTATAAGTTTGACTAAATCCCACGAAAGTAAGTATCCCCCTCCAAATGCGTGTGACATGTACTTGTTGCAAACAAACCAGTGCTTTTCAGGGTAAAGGCCAGAAGGGGTAATAATCGCTACCCCTCTCATAAAGCCCCAATAAAAACGTCCGTGTGAGTTTCGTTTTTGGAGTTCTGTTGCAACACGGGGAATGTCGACATAAGTGTCGTCGTCACATTTTAAGACGTAGCGAAATTTGTGAGGGGTGTGAGTTGTGAGGGCCTTGAAGCCTTCGAGATTGCGGGAGGTGAGAGTGAGGTGTGAGTCTGTGACGGTGGGAAGGATGAGGAGGTCGTTATTGTGCTCGGAGGATTCTTGCTCAAGGTTGAGAAGTGTCTCTTGAGAGATATACGCCCCTCCAATAACAAATCTATTAGTGGTGTGTGTGTGTGTGTGTGTGTGTGTGTGTGTGTGGCTGGCTAACAGTAGAATATGGAAAGTACTGAGCATACTATAATTATTTATGTGCTATTTTAAGTACATTACTATTATGATGATTTAGTGATGCAGGTGTCCTAAAAATAGACATTTTTCTTGGAGTTTGTTGCCAAATACCTCTCTACAAGTCAAACATTTGATTTTCGTGAACCCACCATTCCTTTTTCAAATCAAAGTTCATGCAATATGACATTATTGTCCTGCCACATTTTTTTTCCCATAAAGATTTTGTATTGTATGTAGACATACATATAACTTACAGGTATTTGTATATTTCCCGTGGGTGTTGGTAACTTAGTAAAAGAGCACNGCGAATTATTCTGCAAATTGCCAAATAGTTATAATTATATGCATACAAGCAATGCAGCGTGTGAAATTAAATCGCCAAATTTAAAATTACCAATCATGCTAAAATAAGAATTCACCAAATATTAAGCCCGCCAAATTTACCTGCTATACTAGTATAAGCATGTCTTGCAAAAAGCTGCTAGCTAGCACTAACAACAAAATACTAGCATGCAGCTAGAGTGTATGATGAAGTCCTATCATCCTTGACAGTCTGCATTGATCCTACCAATGCTTTTCACTCTAGGTTTGTGCATGTACTTGCTACCTATAAAAGACATGTTTATGGTCTTGTATCTAAAGTACAGTGAGTGTGAGTACAAAGGGTACTTACTATTTATACACAATTTATATTGTTACATGTTACATAAAAGAAAGTGTCAGGAGGCTTATCAGTCAGTTCTCAATTCTATTTTCAAAAGGTATATTGTCACTATAATAATATTATATAGATAACAATTGCAGCTCTTGAAGGAACTCAACATCATTGCCATGTGTACTATGCATTGGTGACTTCAATAGGAACATCTCCACATCAACAAGTACTCAGTTGGTACTGCACATAATATGCAAGTTACAGCATACACTTGAAGTGGCTTCTTCAACAATAGACTATTGGCAAACATTTTTTTTAAAATTTTCACTCATGCTCAACATGTGAACACTTTTGCTAAGCGCATGTCCAAATGTGTGACAAGTACTCAATAATAAGTATTAAGTTTTACACTTGTTCAAGATAATTATTAACATTTTTGTTGAACGCATGTCCAATTGTGACAAATATAACAGTGGTTTATATTTAATAAGCGGACTATTGGTATCAGCTAATAATTCACAGCTCACCTATAATGTATGGGGGAGTCAGGGTGATTGTCAGTCATGGACAACCAGGTGTCTCTTATGGCCTTGCGTCTCTCGACACCCAGAGCACTAGAATGGATGGTGATGAGCAGTAGACGTGGGGAGAGGTCGTAGGTACTCAATGGTGGCTGCACCTCACAGTCCTCCGCTATACATGTGTCAGCAGCTTTCCAACCTACGAAGTATTCTGGAGAGAGAGAGAGAGAGAGAGAGTGAGTGCCCATATCTGATGTTTACTTTTATGCATGAAAATCTCCTTCATACCTTTCATATTGTCGTCCACAATACGTATAGGCTTCGTGTGGTAGTTGGAAATGACGTACAGTGATAAGGTTACTAAGGAAAACGTCAGAGCAAACCACGAGTATCCCATGAGTCTTCTGAGACGTTTTATGAGCCTCACGCCCTTTCTGGTTCCTATACATCTTATACTATTGGCAATTACACTTTCTAAAGTAGCAGAATAAGGTCTCCTTCTAGTCTTCTTCATTTTCAACTACCTGTCTCTAAATTTTCAAAGACTGTAGCTCGTGTATTTAGAGCAGAACTTTGAACCTAGTTGCGTTAATTTGGAGAGTAATATTGAGCACAACGCCCCCTCCAAAAAAAAGGGTGTGGTGCACCACACGTGGGCTGTTAGTGATGACCACATAATAATTTCAAAGGTGTGGTCAACAGTCAAGATGTGGGCCCGCCGATGTGTAGAATTTGGAAGCTATAAAAAGTCCCATATTTGTTGGGGATGAAGGCGTCTGAGCTGTGTGACGAACTAGAGAACAATTTATTGTGTCGAGTTTCCCTCTCTCTTATTAGAATCTACAATCGAATCATTATGACCGTGACACCAGTGGCAGTGTATCTATGTGCTATCACCGTGACAATGATAGTTATAACCAAGCTGGTCTTGCTAGCTCACGCAACGACCGAGTATAACACTCAAACTATGGAAAAACAGGTGCAAAGTAACCCAATGAGTCTGCCGGCGAATCTACAAACCAGTGAACCAGAACTCTATTCGTACGAATCGAGAACTTGCAATCCACAGCCGCTCGTTTCTGCTCATCTAAAAGAAGCTTACGTTACTCTACTATTCGGAAATTTTTTACCTGGAGTGCGCGTATTGGGACAATCACTGAGAGAGACAGGTACTACTCGCGATATGATTGTTCTAACAGCAGACGACGTCTCAAACCACGCAAAATCCATCCTTGAAAAGGACGGTTGGACAGTAAAACCTCTAAACACTCTCCCAAACCCTACTGCAATGGACGAAGACGATGAACCTAGTTTCTTGACAAAGTTGCTAACGTGGCAGATGACCGATTACCGTCGGATCGTGTATCTAGATGCCGATGTTGTCGTCATGTCAAACATTGACGAATTGTTCCATTGTGGTAGTTTCTGCGTCACCTATCGACACTCGGACCTGTTCAATTGCGGCGTTGAGGTACTCAAACCTTCTACCGAAATGTTTATGAAGCTTCATAACTACGTGCCTTACCTTAGTCCGAAATATCAAAAAGACGATCAAGTCCTCTTGAACGAATACTATCGCGAGTTGAAGTACGGCAATCTCTTCAATTCGTCGGAAGAGATGTACTGCGAGAACGCTATGAGATTACCAGCCGGCTACAATGCTGATATTGGTATGTACTATATCAATTCAAGATGGAAGATGCCGCTGAACGATATCAAGATTATCCACCACACGCTGGGTCCTGTGAAACCATGGTTTTGGTGGTGTTTCACTCTCTTCGATCTAAACTGGAAGTGGCAGGAGCTGAGGAGGAATTTAGGCCACGAAACAGAACCTGGATTTTTCACCCCTCGTAATTGGTTCCCCCCTATCATTGTAGTGGTCATTATATTCTTGTTGAAGTGTACGTCCAATCGCTTCAATATGCTCCTCAACAAGCTCACAGTGCTAAAACTGGTATGGAACGCTCTCTCCATTTACTCAACAGCTTCGAAATTTCTTCCGCTTACCTTCCTCGGCATATCGATGTACTTTACTTTCAAAGTGGTCCCGAACACCATGACTCCGTTTAGTGCGATAATATCGTTCTGTCTGTGGTGTACCTTCTTCCACTTCATTCTGTACAGCATGTATTGCTGCTTAGCCTACCATATGGGTCTTCGACTCAGTACAAGTATGGGATTGAAAAAGACTAACACCTACATAGGTCCAAAGTTAGAGACTCTGATCTGGATGTTTGTGAGTTGCATTTTGCTAATGCAAAGCTACTTCTTGCCGTATTTTATAAGCCCTTTTTCGAGTCGAGTGCAAGTGTTTCTACTTGGAATGGCATATATGGTTATTTGTCACCATTTCATGGGGATCAGGATTATGAAGATTTGGTATGGACACGAACAAGCATCGATAGCTTTACCTACTACAGTGGCAGTGACTAGTTCAAAATAGTGGTTATATTGAAGAGTATAGTTCTTTTGTTTGTATGTGTGTACTGACTGTATGTTCCCCTTTTATATGCTTATGCACTCTCTCTCTCTCTCTCTCTCTCTCTCTCTCTCTCTCTCTCTCTCTCTCTCAGCACTTTTATACAACATTGTATATTCTTTATTATCCTAACTAACTATGTATGGTATGAAAGTTCATGTACGTATCACATTATACTGATATGTGCAATTTCCTATAGTTTCAGTTCAGGTTCGCTATAATCTTATTGTACAGTTGCTGCACATAATTATGTTTGGTGTTGCTATGGCAATACGTAGATTCAGTGCTAATCTATGTATGACTTTACAGTAACAGGTATACCAACTATATTTATATCACTTGCAAATTAAGAAAAGTTATATTGACAACCCTATCATGATTCTAGGGTTACATGAATCATTGCTGTAGAAATCAAGCTATAGAATTCGAAACACCTAAATTGATGGAAATACTATAGTTATATTATTAGCTATATATAATAATATGGCTGCTCCTGCTCGATCGATGTGTGTTTGTAATAATTATGAGATATTATAATGCAAACATACAAAAGTTTATTGGAAAAAAAATCTTGATATCTCATGCAATCAGGATCCAGGTCTTTTCTTCTACGTAGCCCAATTAATACACTTAGGCATATCCACATGCTCTGAGCTACTGGTACTCACTAGCTGACATTACAATTTTAGTAACTTGAAAACTTATGAGTTAATTGAATTCACTAGTACATGCATATGTAGCAGTACATACAACAATGACCTCAGTTATGTGAAGCACATATATATAGCCCTATTGTGTTGGCATAAACATAAGGGCTCGGCTCCCTACATATATAACTTTGCTTTTATAATCAAAGTCCTTTTGAAGTATGTCTAACATGTGGAATGCATATGTGCTTTGTTTATACAATAGGTTGTGTGTGTGTGTGTGTGTGTGTGTGTGTGTGTGCATGTGCGTGTATGTGTACATGTGTGTGTGCATATGGGTGGGTATATATACACATGCAATATTGAGATGTCTTGATAGTGTACAGTAAGTACATGATAATATCACATGTAAAGAACATGCTTGTTATGAAATTACATGTATTGGCCCTTAAATTTGTCGGAAGTTGACTAATAAGACTTAGTCTATCAAAGCTCTAATACTCATGAGTTCTAGTAAAATTATAGCTAAGTAGTAAGAGCATTCGACTATAGAATTTGAGATAAGTACCCGAGTTCCAATCCCACAGCTAGACCTCAAGATTATATAGTACGTCTCTCAAGATTTTGTTCATTAATGCACAATGTTCCTCATTACTATGTACAGAATCGGACAGTATTAGGCTTCGTGCACTTTACTAAGATTCTTAGAATCGTGAATAGAAATTAAAATCCAGCTCTCTATTCACTCAATTCAAACCGACTACTACCAGCTACATTCACTGAGTATTGTTGTAACACAAAAAACACAGATGTGTAACTTTGTTCAATAGAACTGTCTGCATTTGAAGCAGGGAATATAACTCAGTTCTTGTATTTTAGTGCATGTCAGGAATATAACAGAGAAGTTTGTGAAGCTAGAGTTGCATAAAAATGTTGTGACATTAAATTCTGATTACAAAGTTGGGAAAAGAAAAAAATCAACAATGGCTTGTGTATTGTTTCTAGGATTGTACAATATAAATAAGTCCTGCATGTATACAGAGATTGTTGCATATGTATGACTATAGTATACATAATATTATATTAGACTGCACATGTGTTTGTGCGTGCATGTGTGTGTGTTTGTGTGTGTGTGTTTTTGTGTGTGTGTGTGTTTGTGTGTAGATGTGTTATTACTGTGTGTCTGTTTATTGTTCTCTGCTAAAAGGTTTGAGTTGCTCTCACATTGAAAATGTAAACAGATTATAAAGCAAATGGAAGACCACAACAACGCACAATGAACTCTGAACCTGCAAAAAATAGATACACATGATAATAATTATCATAAAATTAAGTGCATAGCTTTTAATTCTCACGTGCAAATCCTACTCTTTCATGCGACCATAAAAACTAAATATGCAATCCTTAAAATCACAACAATAATGTTATGTAAGTATACTAAACTGAGTAAGATTTTTCAAGATGAACTTGGGGGTGGGGGGTGGTCTTGAAAGCTATGAGCAACATTAATAAGAAAGTACATATTTTGAGGATGTGGGTACTCTAGTGTGTGTCTTTTGTAATTTTTTTTATAACAGATTTTTTTTCTTTTTTGCAGGAAATTACGCACAAAAATCACATAACTTTAAAATCGCCAAAACACATTAAATCTCCCAGATAGTTTATTCTGCTAGCCTCATTCCCTGGTTCCTGTACTGTCAACCATAAGTGAGCTAAGGCTTAACTGATTGTATGACTTAGTCTAGTTACTCATGCTCAATGTGACTGACTTGACTGTATACACATGCTTACTATTGAAGCCGAACAAATGACTCCAACATAGGTTGTCATCTCGATCACATCCAGAGCAAGACAACGACACCAGACGAAGGAGGGATAGCAGGTCAGCCACTGCGACCTATCACCATACCTGTAGGTACACATGGGAGCATATGTAGATTTTTAGTAAAGGTCAAGGAGTTGGTTGATATACAGTGGTAATCATTGAATGCTAGAGGAAGCTAAGTTATTTGTTCCAAGAAGTTTGGAAAGCAGGCAGTTCAATGATTCTAAAGAAGGTGGTAACAATAACAAAGATCCCAGATCTCAAAAGAACAGTTATGATTGTACTAGGTGAAAAAATTAAGATTTTCACGGCAATTCTCCACTAGTACTGCATGTAAAATCCAAGAAGTTTGTGCATACACACACATGTGTGTGTGTGTGTGTGTGTGTGTGTGTGTGTGTGTGTGTGTGTGTGTGTGTGTGTGTGGAGGGGGAGGGATTAAAAATGGGTTTGCAAGTGTAGGTGTGACTACTGATTATCTAGCCCACAAGTATGTTTACTTTGTGGCACAAATTAAGATAACTCACAAATACACACATATAGGTTCATTATGAAGATCTCTTTCTCTCTTTCTTTCTCACACACACACACACACACACACACACACACACACACACACACACACACACACACACACAACACACTTGACTTACTCTTCAATATCAGTCACATTCACTGCGCTAGTTCCACACCCCAGTTCCTGGCACACTGCCACAGCATCCTTGTACCTGAAGTTGCCATTACACACCTGAGCCCAGTCTATGAGGAGACCATTGAAATAGTCCGTGTAAACTTCCAGTCTACCCTCGCAACGATTGGGACCACCAGTGAGACGAATGTCACCAACATCAGGAGATGCTTGTCCTGAGTGGTGAGTGTGAGTGGGAGAGAGAGAGAGAGGGAGAGAGAGAGAGAGAGAGAGAGAGAGAGAGAGAGAGAGAGAGAGAGAGAGAGAGAGAGAGAGAGAGAGAGAGAGAGAGAGAGAGACAGACAGTTATCCAGTTAATTATTTAACTAAACATCAATTAACTTGACCATGCAGCATAAAATTAGTTAATAGTTGGACTATATTTGGTGTGCTACAATCGATTGAAATATCAATCCTATAGCTATTTATCCTAATGACTTACTTCCCTCCAGGCCATTCCAAGATATTGCCACAAATATTAACAGAAGAATCTGTGCAAAAAAGTCTCGACTTCTCATTCTAGCTACAATTATGTTACCTTCCACCCTAGAGATTTAACAAAACTTTTTACAAAATGAAGCTTCTTCTAAATTGAACTTCAACCGATAACTGCGTATGAGATAATAATTATTATTATTATAGCAATAAAGGCATAAACAATATTTTGAGATAAACTGATTCGATATCTAGTATACAGCTTTAGTAAACACATGCATACACTGTTGTCGCACGAGCTGCACGTTGCATATAAAACATTGCATAAATTATGCAGGCCACATTCACACAGCAATACTGTAACAATACATTATGGCATAAGACGTGTAAAATATTACTTCACGACACATTGTAAAGTCACGACATGTACGAACCACTTTAGGACAAACAGTGGAAAAAAACATCACAGGGGACAGCTTTGCTTATCACTCAGACATGCATAGTTCATGGCTTGCACTTAAAAGCAAGTAACATCCTTCTCGACAACAAGACAACAAAATGAGTCCATCAAGGTGTCCATTAATGTCAAAACCATAAAAGTGTTTTGCTATTAGTCATCGTGTGTACAAGCGCTTACACCTGTTTACGCTATAAGGCTGGTTGTGACCGTGTCATGTGACATGAGAAAGCTGTCAGACAAACACACAAAAACACTCAACAATCTAACCCACAAAATTGTCATTCCATATGCAAACAAAAATTTAAAAGTACAGAAAACGGCCACAAAAAGCGCTTTATATTGGAGTCTATGAGGGTCAAGAGAGACTATAGCCTTCACCATTGTACTCAGTGTGCTGAGAGCTTTCAAATGATATCCACTTTGTTGTGGTTTGGAAGGAGTTTGCTTGACTTGGCCAATATATCGCAAATCTGACAATACTCACAAGAACACTTCATTTCAATTCTCAACAACTGTTTGAAAAGCATACAATTATACATGCATACAATGTCAATGGTATTGTACGTCAGTTAAAGCATCAGTCACAGTGTAATCATGGCATACATACATATATACATAATCTACATTAGCTATTATAAATAATAATTATATACAATTCAGTGCAAGCGAAAAAAAGAAAAAAAAAAGGNGTGACAAAAAACTTCAAAAAATGGACACTTTCCCAATGTATTATGCAAAATCTCACAGATACTTTAATTAATAATAAAGAGCATGTACACACACTAATATTAATTTATTGCTACATGTAGTATCATTATGCTGTCAGCATCATAAATTGCCTATAGAGCACACAAACACACACACTAGTTGTCCTGCCCATGCAGTAGCTATAGTTACTCATGAAAACAGTGAGAGAGTGAGAGAGTCAGTGAGTGTGTGTGCGTGTGTGTGTTGGCTCATCACATAAAGTAGTCAGGGATTCTCCTAGTGACCAGAGGCTCTCCTCTTCTTGGAGCAGGGTCGAACTGCAAGCTGAGGGTGTGTGTGTGTGTGTGTGTGTGTGTGTGTGTGTGTGTGTATATGTATAATCTTGTACTGTACATGTATGCAATAATTTGAACATTCTTTAGTGCTCTCTAAATAATGCCCACTAAACTAAAATGCCCAACAGAATTTTGAATTTGAGTTCTCCCTTATACACCAGTGTGCAAACACTAAACCTATCTCTAAATAATGCTCACCATGCACATGGCCTTTTCATATACAAGAGTATATTGAAGCACACATATACGTATAACAAACATATAGAAACAAAAACCTCTACATCACCTTCACAAATTCTTCCCTTTAAAAGATAACAAAACAATCGGCAAACATTACAAACTTACAACGTGTATTTCAAGCCGTCATCCAGCTCCATGATAGCAGCTTGGTTTCCACAGCGATAGCAGTAGTTGGGAGCACTGAAAATGGTCACCACGTTGCGTTCGTGACACCAGTTGTAACCCTGGGAATAAAGAGGGAAGAGCAGAGCACTATCAATGACAATGAGCTAACAAGCTAGACAACTAACACTAATCCATCCCAATACACACTCTCCCACACCTACATTCCATGGGATGAGCAACTCAAATATTCTTACCAGTACAAGAAATCTGGACTGTCTATATACAATAATACATACATGCAACTAGCCACAATAAACTACTTCTGGCTTATTAGGCACACCTAAGATACCTTCACCAAAAGATAGAGCCATTGGCAGCTGATACTAGGCTTGACTATTCACTTTTACTAGTTCAAGTCTTAATTCACACTCACATTCCTCGAGGAAAAGCAGTTTATATTTCTCACCAGTGAAAGAAGGCTCTGCCTTAATTCTCACATACAACTAGCCACTCACTCAAATCAGTGCTGGTTTGGTACTGACATCTTCAATAAAAGAAGAGCTATTCAGCTTACACTAGGTTTGAAACCACTTATTCACTTCATAATAGTTTCTACAACTACCAAAGCAAACTAAAATTCCTAAAACAGCACGAACAGGCAGAAATTTTCAAAGTCATTAGAGAATTTGGCAGTACTATGGTAAACCTATACAAGTATCTTAGTCAATAGTCCAGCTTTAATACAAATACAAAAGTACAGTACATAATTGTAGTCCTAATCAACAAACATGCTGTATTATGACAAGCTGTAGAAGGTAAAAAATTTTACAAACGTCATCCCCTCACCTCCATGACCAGCTGATGTGCTCTACTGATGAGGGTCAAGCTGTTGTTGTGATTGAAGTTCTCGGAGATGTCCTGGCCGAAGGTGTAGCCTGCACCCCGAGGGGAAATGCCCCACCCACCCCTGTCGTCAGGATCGGACCAGAGGAGATCACACATCGGACCCTGAGTGAGTGAGTGTGTGTGTGTGTGTGTGTGTGATGGTGTGATGGTATGAAGGTATGTGTGAGTGAGGGTGCGTGAGTGTATGTGTGTGTGTGTTTTTGAGTTTAGGTGTATGAGTATAAAATTATAACACCATAAATACACATTATTACAACAGTGCAAATGCATAAACAACCTCTATTCACCAAAAATCCCCCAAATTTGTCTATTTCAAACGATAATAAATCAATGCAGGATAAAAATTTGCTTGATTATAATTGTGTGTATTGTGGGTGTGGTCATTATTACCTCGTGGGGTACTTCCTGGAGCCTATCGAGAGATCGTATGTGGTCTAGTGTATCAATGGAGGGAGAGAGGCCACCATGGAGACAGAAGATCTACAGAGAGAGAGAGAGAGAGAGAGAGAGAGAGAGAGAGAGAAAGGAAGAGATTGTGTACGTGAAAAATAAAATAATGTACAAACTGTGAACGTGAGTGAATTGTACACACATAAGATTTGCATCAATGGAACATCAGTTGCCTAGCAACTGTAGGGTCTTTGATAAGGGAATAGATATCTGGCGGAAATGGGTGTTTCAAGGGGTACCAGTGAGTCAGAGGACAACTATCGTACATACTGACAATGTGATGAATCAATAACTTTTTGTTCAATACGGTAGTTTGTTGTAAAAACAGAAAAAGAAAAAGGCATATAATGTAACTACAAGAAGCTTAGCTGGAGGGGGGCTCCCTAAGTAAGGCGAGGCCATCAATTAGTCAGAGAACAACAATACTGACAACACAAGTCGAAACATTTTCTTTGATAACTTAATTCAATATGCTAAAGTCTATTCACATTCACTTTGAGCCCAGGAACTGCTGTTCCGCATTTGTGGTTAATGGAATGTCTGTACTTTATGTATGGGAAATACGCGTAACTTTTGAATGGTAAGGGGTAGCACTTTTTTTAAAAGCACCAAACGAATCTACGTGAAATTTGCAATCGAATGGTATCTAAAATAGCGCAATTCATAGATATATGGCCAAGTTATGAAGAAATTTTGAAGGCTCAAGTGAACGCGAATAGACTTTAGTTTGTTGCCACAATACAAACAGAAAAAGAAAAGGGTCTAATAATTATAACAACTTTATCCTTATATGATGACATGGTCACGAGTTACTATAAAAAGGTTAGCTGGTACATGCATGTAAAATTACATTATGGTGGGGAGGAAACCTCAAACCTTTAATTTTATTATGAGTTATATTAACAGTGGCCACTGACCTGTCCATCTACAATGGCCGTGAGGGGAAGGTAGTCAAAGAGATCGGTGAAGTACTTCCAAACGTTTGGATTGCCGTATTTACGAAGACACTCGTCGTAGAAGCCATACACTTGTGTGATCTGCCGACTCTCGTGGTTCCCACGGAGGATCGTGATTCTATTGGGGAAACGAACCTGAAGGGAGGTAGGGAGGAAGAGAGAGAGAGAGAGAGAGAGAGAGAGAGAGAGAGAGAGAGAGAGAGAGTCACAGAGTCATAATTCAGACAACAGGACAAAAAAAACAGAATTTTTTTAATAACAAGCGACAAAAGTTAGAACACACATGTGCATAACCTTCCAGTTTGTAACAATTAACGTTCCGTGAAATTTAAAATTCCTGCAAAAACGACCTACACCACAAAAATTTGGATCAGCCAAACTTTTCCATTATACAATAAAATTTCCACCCACTCTCTTCCTTCCCACACACCTACACTCACATGTACACACCCACCACCTACCTTCAATGCAACTAGTAGCGACACAGTCTCTACAGAGTAATATCCTCGATCGACGTAATCTCCCATAAATAGATAATTTGTATCAGGGGACTTTCCCCCGATTCGAAATAACTCCATGAGGTCGTGGAATTGTCCGTGGACATCACCACATACTGTGACGGGACATTTCACCTCTTGGACGTTTGATTCTTGAGCTAGGATTTCTCTCGCCTGAAACCAGAGATGATGAGTGAGAGTGTAAGTAAGGAAAGTAGCATGTGTGAGTGTATTAATTTAGTATATCGGTATCCATCCAGTAACTTAGCACTTGGCAAGCTATTTGTATGTGTGGTTTGAGTTTCATTAAGGTGGGCATTAAAAAGAAAGCATCCTTTCCCTATGTTATCTCACACACTCACACTCACACACACACACACACACACACACACAGTACGACAACAACGGTTTAGGTCATTCGCAAACGCAATTAACAACATTGTACAGTGGTGGGTTTTAAATAGAACCACACACACACATGTGTATACACACACATAATTATAGTGAAACCTTTGGTACCTAGTCGTAGAGCATGGCTACACACATACACACACACACACTGACCTTGTCACAAAGTACTTTGACTTGGCTCTCCTCCAGCTGTTTACATTCTTCCAGTTTGGCTATCCAGCTGTCCAGCTCCTTGGCTGTGTTCTTGTCCTCCATTTTGAAACTCTCAAAGACCCAGAAACTTCTTTGATTCAAATCCTCTCCTTGTATGATCAGTAAGTTACTTGTAGCTAGAAGAGTGTGTGAAATAGAACATAGGCCAATTGAATCAATATCGTAATGTTAGTAAGCTAGAAATAGTGGGAAATATGTAAAGTATGGCACACATACATCATGAAAACATCGCTTGAATGTGTATACCTGTAGAAGTTGTTCGATAATGAACCTTTTAGCGATACAAAGGCGTACAGGTAGGCTTAGTTTATTAGCAAAGGTCTAGAGTATTGAGATACAACGTAAGAACAACGCTTTATATACCTTTCAAGAGACTTTTCTGCCTTGTCACTCTCACCGTATTTTCACTGCAGCGCTCAAATACATCACGTGATTGAAATTTTCCCACGCACGAATTTTTTCTCTCTAATTATGCGCAAAATGTTGCGCGCGTGTAAAATAGCCGACCTTTACCCACAATATATGATGCAACACACATGTGTTGTGTCAAGCGTGTGCGTGTCATGCATAACAAAAGATTTTAGTAATGCAACTTCTCTATTTGGACATAGCACTTGAAATTCATTATTGCACCACGCAATAATGCATTGCTAGATATCTACTGTAGAATTATAGTGTATAATCTCACGGATCACTGCCCATGCAGACATTTTGCAAGGGAAATGAGTTAAGTAGACTGGTTTTGATACATAATACTGATCATTCTGAGTCAATTTGAAACTCATTATATATGTATATTATTCTTCAGTAGCTACTTCATTTTGTTCGTGGGTTTAGTACTTTATTAAAAATATAATTTCTAAAAGTGTACTTTAATTGCCACTACATTGATCAGTCGCTTACAAGTTTATTGTTCACTACATGCAATTATTGTACCCAGCAATTAAAATCCTATAATGATCAGTACAAATGTGTCCTTTTTCTGTGGTCACAGTGGACTACTCAGTGACTGCATCAATGAGCAAAGCCTTATTATTACTAATTAATGTGTATTCCACTCTGTGCCACTCCAGCTGCATATGTTGTGACTGAAGAATGTCTGCTCTTGTGATGACCCAACTTGATCAATACATGCAAGGTTCTCTGACTCATGCAGTTGCACTGAGTCTGGTATAGATCAGCTGAAATTTTAAAGCTAACCGTTGCATGCATTGCTTGCATGCATCATGATGTGTGTGACACTACTACTGTGACAGTAGTTCTGCAATCAAAACAACATGTGCAGCAACCAACAAGCCGGAAATGTGGTATCCTGGACTCAGATAATTTATGGCTAATCATAATAGTTGGGCGCGTGCAAGCCGGCTGGTAGCCTAGGAGGCTAGCGAAATATTAGGTGTGGACGGCGGCGCGCGCAGGATGATTCCCGCTCAGAGTACCGAGTGCATTGAAGCATATGATTGAAGCATTTGGAAGAGACAAGTTTTCGAACCAAACTGAGCTGTTCTTGATCGTGCTTTTAGCGTGGATTGTATTTATCGCCTGCTATTGCTGAAAGAATCACGATGTCTAACGATTGGAGTAACGGGCTATGTTCGTGTTTTGAGGATTGCACGACATGTAAACTTGACATTGAATTAAATTATGCTTATATTTTTGTATTATCCTTTGTCACAAGTTGTTATTTTTTGTATTATAGGTATTATTACCTACTTCTGCCACTGTTACACTTTCGGCAAAAATGCTGAACAGCTCGGCGAGAATTGTATGACCTACGCACTCTCCCAGTTTGTGCCAATTCTAGATATTTGGTGCCGAACGAGCGTCCGTGGGAAGATTCGTGAACAGAAAGGCATTGAGGGAACATGTATGACGGACTTCTTACTTCATTTATTCTATCCCTTATGTATATTTGCCCTGGTACAAGAATCTAGGGTAAGCCACAACAATACTTTTGTTTTGTACTGTGAATTTTTTGTGATAACACTGCCACTGATATGGCTATACAGTACACATATAATATGCCTTCTAAAATGACATATTTGCTTGTGGAAGATTTATAAGTTAGATAGGCCCCATAATAGTACAAGGAAATGTTCCACTGGTTTTGTATGGTCTTAGAATTTATTGAACTTGTACACATGTTGATCAGATGATCCCACTTCCAATTATTAAGTTAACCCCCAAAATAGTTGGGTTTGTCCCTACAACATTAACAATTTTTACTCATGAATTACTTACTGAGATTTCATTCACTTTGAATTAATCATTACTATATGATTTTATAATATTATATAATTATTACAGGAGCTAGCTTCTCCTGGAGCTTATACCATGGTCCGAGAATAGACAATTCAATGCTATAACCAGAATCTCAAGATGGAATGAAAATTTGGAATCATATCTTTACCTGTTATATTATTGTTCAGTAAAGTTAATAAAATTATAGTAAAATTTTCCCCCCAATTTTAGGACTGAATATATAATTATGTTGAACCCCTGTGAACTTTGAATTTGTCAGACAGTGGAAGATATACACGATTAATATAATACAATACGTATACTGGTTAGAGTGGCCACACAAGTACTTACATTAATATTATAAGCTACTTACATACATAGTTATACTTATTTTATGAGCGCATGCCAAATATTTTGGGCCTTAGGGCATTTAGTGATACTTGGTTCCCTAGACATTGTAGTGAAGCTACAGAGAATGGATTATACACCATGATGCTTACACAGACTGTTAGACTGTTAGCATGGGTGTTTTCTTCCCATTTATTACATCTACATGACATTGTACTCTACAAGATCAACAATTATTAATACACAAAGACTTAATAATTATGTGAGGGGGTTTGGTCAAACATCTAACCGGGCGCGATCGCCGCAAGCCGCGATAACTTTGAGCATGCGCAGAAGTCAATTGTAAATTGAAGGAGCTAACCCATCCATCCCCATTTAATATTTGCGGACTGTTCACGAAGCCAAAGCGAATTCGTAAACAAGCCAGGCGAAGAAGATGTCTCGAGAGTGGAGCAATGGACTCTGTGGCTGCTTTAACGACTGCACCACCTGTGAGTTAGTGTTTGTCGTAACAAAATTGTAAATTCAACGTAGACTTGATAGTCAACAAAAATTCACTTTTTTTTTTCATGCTGTGCCTACGAATTTGAGAAATAAAAAGTGAAAATGTTTTTTTCCTTATAAGAGAAGGAAAACTTCTATGTCAATTCTTAGAAAGCTTCCAAATTTAAGTGCCTCTGTCCCTGTCTAAAAAAAGCCTTTCTTTGTGTACTGAATATTCATAACTTTAGACCATGCCTCAACCTCTCTAGCTAGCTAGCTCTAGTGTATGTGTGCAGCTGCTGAAGTAGAACAGATTGTGTTGACAATTCACTGGCAGTCAAAACAATTGTGAGATGGTTCAAATACTTCTAGATAGAATATTATCTCGTAAGTAATACTTGCACTTTGCAAACTTTTGATGGGCCCATTAACCTACAGATCAGCGTTAAAAGGATGCTTCTAATAGAAGTTGTAGGAATGTAGTTAGATTGGGGTTAGCTATTGGCACAGTAGTAGTATGACTAGTATCATGCTTCTCCCCAGACATTTATACATTAGTAGTTTTCTATTTGATGAATGTATTCAACAGACACACCTAAATGAAATAGTGTATTGCATGTTGCAGTTCAACATTACCCCCAGATACTGACATTAATCCTCTGGTGATAACTGAGTTACTATAATACTTATAGTGTGCTTTTGTCCCATACTAAAACAGATAGTGATTGTATACAATTACAGTACCTGTTCATTATTTAGTGTACTCATAAACCATGTCAAAAATTGACCACTGTGTGCACAATCGAGACTAAGAACAGTATTTGAAAATTTGTGCAGTTTTTTTGAGTGATTAGCAGTTTTGCTTATTTTTCTCTTTGCAAAGTTAAATATTGCTTGCACGTAGAGTATCTAGCTGTTATGATATGCATAGCCTTACAAGTTACCTATACATTTGTGTGTTTAAGTTGTCTCATTCCAGTCTATTGAACTGCCATTCTGTCGGCTATTGTGCTCGTCTCAAACACATCAAAACTGTCCATTATGACATACATACATGCATACTTATTGTGAAAGTGGTGTAAGCTATAGCTACTAGTTGTAGTATTTTCATTTTTATACGTGCACCCCATGTGATCGTGTATGAATAGTTATCGATCCTATAATATTAGAGCCATTTTTGAGATAGATTTCTAGCCTAGCTGTAACGTATGTTAATTAATAGTTACAGTATGGCAGAACGTTAGTACAATTGCTTGCAAATAAGAAAATTATATATTATAATATTGACTATATAATAATAATAATACTGTCATGATCTTACAATATTGGTAAGCTAAAGTTGTATGAGTTCAATGGGCCAAGTATGTGTTGTTCCTAAAGTGATCTTTTGTGTCCAAGTTTTGTCCCTGTATAGACACTCACATACATATGTAGGTATATAGCCAAGTTTTATACTAGTCATTGATCCTAATGAGAGGTTGTCCTCTCCTTCCAGAGTTTCACCAACTACCAGTATGAGAAATAAAATTTTGAGTAATAAGGATTGATTTGACTTTTTAAATAATCTATATACCAGTCTTGATCTCAGAGTGTCCACCATCAAAGGTTCCAGTTATCAGTGCAATGCTGTCAGCACATAATACATTACATGGCCTGAATAGTGCAGCCAACCTTAGAGTGATGCTAAAGGAGTACTATTCTAAAAGATTCTGACTGTTTTTTTTCTACCTTTTTTTGAAAACTCCTCTGTGTATCTATTCACTGAATGTGAATGTATTATTCTCATTTGGCAGCAGTTGCTATTTAAGTTTGTTTTTTCACTATCAAAGAATATTATCGTGAAAACATGTGGGCACAGTAGGCTCATGTGTGTAGTTTGCATGTTTTAGCAATAATATAGATGCTTATGTACTTATAGTTTCAGAATCTAATGAAACAGTAAATTGTCTTTAATGTCTGCAATAGTTCCATGTGTGTACTGTATACTGTACATATTGTGTGTGTGTGTGTGTGTGTGTGTGTGTGTGTGTGTGTGTGTGTGTGCGCGTGTGATGTGTGTGTGCATGTGTATATCTAATTGAAAAGGACATGTAACTTGTGTAGGCTGAATACAAAAGAATGTGGGAATCTCCCACCATGCACAGCACAAAAATATGTATGTGATGTACATGTACATAGAAATGTTCAGTGGTTATGTCCAATTTGTCAGATGGGTCATGAGACTATAGGAGTCATGAGTCTATCACATGCACTGCCACATGAAGGGATTTGACACTTGGTTCAGTGACAAGTAAAATATCAGTGTGAGTCTTTTTTGGTGCTTAAGAGAAACTATTATCAAAGATTTTTCGGATTTAGAGATGATTCTCGGAAGTAGAAACTCTAGATTTGAATTGTATGGTGTCTACAGTAAGAAACACAATTCATAAGATAAACCTTACTTTTAGTGAATTTGCAATTTGAAAAAGGACGTACAATCACATTATTATTAGCAAAGTTTTGTCCGTCCGTGTGTGTGTGTGTGTGTGTCATGGGAGTTCACTGGAAGTGATGTGACCTCGAGTTAAAATGCTACTTTTTTCTGGACTGTGAAAAATGCAAGCTACGAAAAATGTGCCTAGACAGCTAGCTTAGATAGTGCTAGCCAAGGATAGAATGGCAGGCGCTACAAGTATGGCTGACTGTTTCGGATTGCTGACAAGGTGTGTGTGTGTGTGTGTGTATGTGTTATATAGTGGCACCCGTATCCGGCAAAAAGGCATGATAGAGCAGCCAATCTTTCACAAAAGAAGCGTAGCACAGGGAGAAATTTCACTTCTAAGAGTCTGCTTCTGTGATGTCAAGTAGTGTAGTAAATTGCTGAGCTGGCCAAATTGTGAAGAGTGGCAGCATACCTTGCCTTTCACTGCCCCATTATTACTATGTAGATGCCTGTGCTTGCATGCATCTAGTAGTAAACATCAGTAATGTTTGATCTTTAAGTGCTGCATGCCTCCCAGCTGTCCCTGACTTTAATGCCATTCCCTTCAAACATTCAAAAACAAATTACTTGACCAAAGAGCTCTTTTAATGAAGTTACTACACAGGTGTATTTGTGGTATAAAGGTCTACTCACAAGACACAGTGGGGTTACCACAGGAAGCCTAGAATATATACCCCAAAAGGAATTACTATAGAAATTAACCACTCCTAATTGATCACCATGACAACACTAACCAGAGGATGGAGCCTGGGATAAGACCTATATGTAAATTGAGTATCAAGCTTGCTAAAAGGTATAAATCAAAATTAAACCTATCATATGATAAGCAAGGAGTGTGGCTTGTTTCGCTCACCACGCTCCTTGCATGTGTATAAAGTATAATACTGATGTTTACTGCTAGATGCATGCAAGCACAGGCATCTATATAGTAATAATGGGGCAGTGAAAGGCAAGGTATGCTGCCACTCTTAGCAATTTGGCCAGCTCAGCAATTTACTACACTACATGACATTACAGAAGCAGACTCTTAGAAGTGAAATTTCTCCCTGTGCTACGCTTCTTTTGTGAAAAATTGGCTGCTCTATCATACCTTTTTGTCTGATACGGGTGCCACTATATAACACATACACACACACATACATACACACACACGCACACCTTGTCAACAATCTCAAAAACAGTCAGCCATACTTGTAGCGCCTGCCATTCTATCCTAGGCTAGCACTATCTAAGCTAGCTGTCTAGGTACATTTTTCGTAGTTTGCATTTTTCACAGTCCAGAAAAAAGTAGCATTTTAACTCGAGGTCATATCACTTCCAGTGAACTCCCATGACACACACACACACACACACACACACACACACACGGACGGACAAAACTTTGCTAATAATAATGTGTTTGTACGTCCTTTTTCAAATTGCAAATTCGCTAAAAGTAAGTTTTATCTTATGAATTGTGTTTCTTACTGTAGACACCATACAATTCAGATCTAGTTTCTACTTCCGAGAATCATCTCTAAATCCATAAAATCTTTGATAATAGTTTCTCTTAAGCACCAAAAAAGACTCACACAGATATGTTACTTGTCACTGAACCAAGTGTCAAATCCCTTCTTGTGGCAGTGCATGTGATAGACTCATGACTCCAATAGTCTCATTGACCCATCTGACAAATTGGACATAACCACTGAACATTTCTACGTACATGTACATCACATACATATTTTTGTGCTCTGCATGGTGGGAGATTCCCACATTCCTTCGTATTCAGTCCTACACAAGTTACATGGCCTTTCCAATTAGGTATACATATGCACACACACACATCACACACACACACACACACACACACACACACACACACACCAACAGGTATTGTAGCCTTCCTCTGTCCTTGCTACAAGTTTGGTAAGAATGCTGAATCAGTTGGTGACAGCTGTGTCCTGTGTGGCCTCTCCTTCTTCCTTGGGCCAGTCCATATCTGGACCAGGACCACCGTCAGGAAGAAGATACGAGACCAGACTGGCATCGAGGTAACTAAACATGTACCTGATATATTTATATTAATTATTAAGCTGACGAGATCAGACTGCGGTAATGAAAATCTAGCCTCATTCCGATACTCTCTCTTGGCAAATATTACATGCTGAATAAGATCCTGATACGTGAAAAATATCATATGAATGACATATAGCCTGTTGAAAAATTAGTATGCTGTAGTAGAGAAACAATACAAACTCTCTCTACTGTCTCTCTCTAGGCAATTCCTAATTTTGCATCGACACCCATGCATAACATTCGCTGGAATGATTGAGGCTATAATGAAAATCTATACTAAACTCTTCAATTGTGGTTATGCCTAGCCTCATATATACCTTTATTAGTATTCCTGATGTTAATTTCACAAGTAACTAGACATTTTGCAACTCATTTCTCCTTATCAAAGCCTCTTGAGTATGAGCCTGTTGACATGTGTGTGCATCATGTAGCATTTGAGGCCATACGATCTTGCTGCTCTTTATCTGTTGGTTTAACCTCTGATCCTAGTCTGGGATTGAGGTTAGTTAGTGTTTTATAAAGATTAATTATTATGGCTATATATAATACTCAAATTCTGAAGTAACCAGTAACAATAATTGAAACTGACTATGTATGCAGATTCAGTACTAAATTGTTGACTATATCAATCTCCGTTAATAGTATAGATTTTTTGTAAGGGATCAACAAGGTGGCATGCATGTTAGTACTTAATTTTGACAACCCTTTACCCAATTTTTTTGTTACAAGTGTTATATAATGTTGGGGGATATGTAGTCTCATTCCCAGACCCCACCCCTTCTCCAAAGAGAAAGTGGGTCTGGTCTTAATTGAGCAAATTCCCGGTTGTGCTGAGCCAGCAGACGGGTGGTCGGCCATGTGGTTGCTATGGAGCGTTTTCTTGTTGCATGCAACTCAGTCAGCTAGTTTGTGAACAACTGAAGTCTAAGAAGTAAAAAAATGCTGGAAAAATCTTACCATCTTGTGAAGCGCTGCCATTATCATCATGTGGATAGTCACTTTTCTTTTTGTTATAACTTCCAAACTAGCTTGAATTTTAGACTGCAGTCAATGCTAAGATAGGTGCTGAACACAGCTACGCATTCTGTTTTGCACTAGCATGCTTGCTAATTCAATTTTTCACACCATATAGTATTATGCCAATACATTTAGTTAGTCTCGAATAAATGGAACTTTACGTAGTTCTGTTCCCACCTCTTCCACAGTGCTGTGTGCAAAGCCTAACCTTTGTGCAGAAAGTGCAGCTCCAGTTATTCCCAAAAAAAGGAAAGGCACCGGACACTGGACTGAGCTCTGCCCTCCTAGCTAGTACATACACACACACATTGGTCACATGACATCCATTTTCACTGCTGACTCAGCACAACCGGGAATTCTGTCAAATGAGACCAGACCCTTTTTCTCCTTGGAGAAGGGGTGGGGTCTGGGGACCAGACTAGGGGATTATGATGCAAGTATCATGCAGCTGCATTATTATTCATTTGTTTTTACAAACATTTTCTAGTAATCATATACCACATCTGTACAGTAGTTGCTGATCAAGCATAGAAACTGTTGATTCAGCCTTAAAATTCTCAGCTGTACTATGATAATTATAATAATTATTATGAATTGCATAATTGCTGCTTGCATATTACGCCCATGCCAAGCTCATGCTATAGTGTTACATGTATGTACACAGCATCTTGACAGCATGTAGATAATGGCGGCTAAAATACGATGTGATTTCACAATTTTAAGTATTTATTTCACGTAGATTCTGCAAGTGGCCAACTATCCTTTACCAGCCAAGATGATCTCTTAAGTTAAATATTGTAACAATGCCTGGAAAATTTAGGCTGCCATGCACACTTTCTACTTCCACTATATAAGTGCACTAGAGAACTGTCCTCTCCCTGCTGGTACTGTGAACTCCTGAAAGAAATTGAAACTCAGTTGAGTCTGTTAGCGTCTATATTTTTATGTGCAATGTAGCAAATAGGTATTATTATAGTGTTCATACAAAAGAATGGACTTTACTCTGCAATATTTGCAACTCAGTGGTAAATGAAATCCACACTTTGTGTGTTGGATATACCGTATACAGCCGGAAACTTTTGTGAGGATTTTATTTTGGCGAAATTGGTGATTTTCTCCAGATTGCCAAAGTTATAAATCTGCCAAAATTTATTGCCCGAATATGACTATTCTAGTACGATATCGATAGAAGGGTTTAGAATGACGTTTTCTCCACAGTCCTTCATGAAATAAGCCTGAAACTTGCTACATAGGTGCAGGGATTCTTAGGCTATAAAGCAATAGTATCGTTTCTGAAAGCTTGGTTGCCTGGCTAAAAAAAAAGGCTTAAGTTGCGTGGCAATGTCATAGTGCATTAACCCCTGCTGTATTTTTTTACACTGCCAGAAGCTTGTGAATCACTATTTATGCAAGAAGGCTTTCAGCAGTTAGTTTGATTGTTGCTTAGCTTCATGACTTAAAATGCTTGGTCAAATCTATTTTAGTAAAAGAAAACAAAAAGAAGGTGTATACGCATAGCTACTATACTAATTTTGCCGTATGACGTAATGCATTTTCTAAAAGTTCGCCAATATATATCATGCAATTGAGCTCCATTTCGGCAAATTTAATTCCCCCCAAAATAACCAGCTATAAATTATGGTACTTATCTTTGTATAAGTATGAATAATTTAGGAATCCCCAGGTATAGTTTTAGCTGTGGTGGCTGAGACAATAGTAGTCATTTTTTTGAAGAAACTGTCCACTCATTGCATGAATAATTTTATACTATCATCTATGGTAGTGACAATTAACAAGCACACAAACTGTTTACACATATATACACACATGCAGATTATAGTTGCATGACTGTTAAGTGGGATACTCAATGCATGTGCAAGTGCCGCTCACTTATGGGCATGCAACTTTTTGTTGACTGATTGCCATGACCCCTGTAATGTCACCTCCAGTAACCCCAAATTTTGCTATATAAATTTGCAATTGAACACACACGCACACGCACACACACACACACAGGGTACCTGCTGCAGAGATTGCCTAACAGTGTTCCTTTGCTACTTTTGCTCTCTCACTCAAGAGGCTGCTGTAAGTCTTACATCTTACACACCAGCTTAACACGCATGCTGTGTGTGTTCATCATGTTGCATGACCACATTCCTATGAAGATTATTATAATGCTTTTCATGATGCATCCATCACTTATACTTAGGAATTGAATGCCCCAGGAACCAGTGGAATGGCAAGAGAATGAAACTCACAATGATCAACTGAATCAAATTTGTTTCAAGTTATTGCATGTATGATATTATTAATCATTAATTTTGTGGAACTGTAGCTTGATTGTTGTTACGTATGTGCTAAGGGCCAGACATCAGAGATGCATGGGAAATAATTATTATACTATCCATCTTCTCAGAGATCCCTCAGGCTCACCTTTGCGTTTTTGCAAAACCAAAACTAGTTACCACGTTTTGGGCATGTGTGCACATTCGATATTCATGATATCATCACAGTACTGACACGTGTCTATAGGGATTTTCCCAATAACCGGCCGGAAGCTCGAAGTCGTCTAAATATAAAGTGCATGCATGCACGTGTACGTGTAGTGCCAAGCTAGTAATAATTTTATTAATTTTATTAACCGTTTGATGTAACTGTTCTTCAAAAAAAGTTGTAACTTGTGAGACTTCAGTTGCAGTGCGAGCTACTGTACTAACTCGGATCTATAAATATATCTACCTACAGTCACTGTGAGGCCCGGCCATGTACAGGTGAGTCACTAGTATTAACTTCTAGAATATTCTACAGTGCTGTGGCGTATAACTGATGCACGATAAGTTATATATGATTATAGTCCTGTATTGTGTTAAATTATATAACTTATGCACATGCTACGTACTGTCTACGTCTGGTACCACCTAGTCTGGAGATTGTCCTATCAACCATGATGACTCAGAAACTATGTAATGACTTTGCACTTTTATATGTTGCTTATGTAGGTAGATCAGTGTATAAAATATCTGAGTTAAACTCATAATTTATTTCAATTTAATATATAAAGATCAAGATGACTAGCTATCAAACTGACTCAAAGCTACTTCTACATCCTGAGTTGCTGACTGCTACTGGAAGAAAGTCCATTTGTCATAGTGATATACTGCCAGCGATTGAAGTAAGCCCTACTACTAGAATCTTGTCACAATCTGAAGATGAACTTGTGCAAGTACTTCGAGAAATCCTACCTTTAAGTCAATCAGTATCTCAGTTACAAGATTACCTATTGAGTTGTGAACGCCCAAAGCAACCGATACAGAGAAAGCAAATTTTTTTGACTTCTATCTTTGAAAACGTTGTTGTAGAGTTTGTGGGAAAAGATGGTGTGCATAGTTGCTCATCATCACCTAAAATAGTACAAGATATTCAAAAGCCACTGAAGAAGTATTACACCACATTGTGCAAATTGGCGTTGAAAGATCTCATCTCTGAGGGAGCATTGTCTACACCTGGAGATTGCTGGCGGTTTCTTTCCACATTCTGCATGGATAATGATCTTGAGAGTTTTGATGATCTCCAAAACTTTGGACTGATTTTACCAATGACTGGTAGTGAAGTTGCATATGCTACTGTTAGTACTAGTCCAGATTCCAAACCATTGGTTGACAGCTATAGGTTTATTCATCCACTCATACAGGAATATTTGGCTGCTTTCGCTTTGAGTGAGCTCCCCCCATTGGATCTAATTCAGTTCCTTGCAGAACATTTAAAGACTCTTTTTGAGACTGGACGTACATACTGGTTGCTGTTCTTCATCGGTATTTCTTTTCACAAGGATGACTCAGAGTTTAATACGACTACAATGATGACGTCCACACTTCTAGACGTAATCTTTCACTACCTTGACCTGCCCAATCACCAAGAGTATATCCCTGTACTACTGAGGTGTATCCATGAAGCGGACGAGCCAAGTATGTGGCAAAACATTGCCAAAAATCACATTAAGCTATTTTCTGTGGAAGTAACAAATATTGAAGAGCTCAAAACGATCAAGAATTCTATTGTCTCCATGGTAACCAATTCCAACGTCAGTCACTGGACTGTTGAAGCTTCGGAATCCAACGTTGAAGTTATCAAAGAAAAATCAATTTTACCAATTGAAAATGTTAAGGTGATTCCAAGAGACGAAAGTCACAAGAAAATAAAAATTTATCCACGATACAGCCCTGTTCATCGTGTGTCAAAAAGATCCCTTAGAGGTGCTTCTGGTGGAAATTGCCTTGAGCATAGCTTGAACGGTTTTCTAACTCAAGCTACAAAGGAGATCTTGATCAAAATTTTGCAACTTTACTCCTCTATTAAGGTGCAAGGAGGTGAAGATGACATATCTTATGTCAACTTCATAAGCTGCAAATGCTTTCAATATGGGGTCGAAAGCAATGTGACCTTTGAACCGACATTGCCGATCCATTTTCTTAAGATTGCTCCAAAAAAGAAAAATTCAAAAGTAAAAATGACTCAAAACATTAAACTGAAAGGATCCGATGAGCTTCATTTAGAAACTCATGATGGTAACACAATAGAATTGGTTATTCTCAACAAGCCATTTCTTCGCCGAGTAACATTTACAGTGCCTCAGACTCTCCAAACACACTCTATTCAGTTCTCCAGCAGCTCCATCTGTAGTGAAAGCTATTCTAGTCCCAGTGCTCCAGGACATGGAGACATTGCTTGTCAGATTCTTAGCTGCGATATAGCACAAGAGGTTGAGTGTGGGCCTGAGATTGCTGCTAACGTGGACCACACTATGACACAAATGGTGTATCCTCTCATACCAGAGCTAGAGAAAGCTAAAGAGTTACGTGAACAACGTACAACAAGAACTCCTGTTCTCTCACGACAGAATTCACCTGCATCACCCGAGCTTGAAGAAGCTTGCGAATCAGAAACACAACCTCCTTCAAAGTTAAAACCGTCTTTGCAAGCTAATGATGAGCAGTGTGCTGATTCTCAAGTAAATCTACAAGCTATTATTGAATCACAACCCACTGAACTAAAATTTTCTAACCATACTGGTGATCCGAAGAATGATGATGACACATGTACACAGAAAATTAACCGAGTGCAGTTAGCTCAAACTGAGGAACATATTCAACAGTCAAATGGAGCTGCTGCTGCCATGTCTACTCTCAATTCATGTCCTAATCCTCAATTATCCAAGGTCCAACCATCACCAAGTTTGAAACGTAATAACCCAGGGGCTGGACTCGTTAAAAAAGATCAAACTGATGAACAATGTCGTCCATTTGTAGCTAATCAGTCTTCCAAACGACAGGAGTCTTACCCACCAGGAACGGTCCTCTACACCACTCTCCCTCGGGAGATCCCCACGGATCAGCTCCAGCCCCTCCCTGACGAGAGTCAGCTGATAAGAAGAGGAGGAAATGGGGCCATTTTTGCCGGTAAGTTAAGTTGTACTCTATGTAATATATTATACTGTGTAGTTGGTAAATTTGGTGGGCTTAAAATTTGGCGAGTTTCCATTAATTTTTAGCATGATTGGCGAATTAATTCCGCACACTAGCTGCATTGTTTGTATTGTGAAAAAATTTAATAAAAATATTTGTTGATTTTATTTTGGCGAGTTGAGAAATAATTTGTCGATTTGCCAAATTTAATTCTCACCAAATTTACCCTTTGTACGGTACATCCATCCATGCTGACATTCATGGCCATTGTAGGGACAATTAATTTTATTAGCCTTTCCTGTTCGGTTTCCTTTTAATTTCCCACCATTTCTTGGAAATAGGGTCTATCCTGTGCCTAATAATGTCACGTTCATTTTACATAATATTATTTGTAAATTAAACTTTTGCTTACTCTATACATGTACATTAATTAATCTACTGCAACAACATTTGCATGCCTTTAATTCTATTTTTAACCCAATTACACAGGTACTCTGAAGGGTATGTCCCTGGCAATCAAAAAGACTCACTACAGGTCAAAGGAGTTCAACATCCTCACTAAGATCCGTCACCCCAACATCATCCCCATCCTGGCCATCATCCTGGGGGAGGAGCTACCCTCATCTCTCAAACGGTTCCACTCCTATCATCTGATGCCTAGATTGACCGGTGACCTAGCTCGCATGCTAACAGACAAGAAGGAACTAACTTTGAAAAATCGACGAGTCGAACATCGTGAAAACCCTCGCCTTCTTGGTCTAATGCTGAACAACGTCAAGTTTGTCATTCGTGAAATTCTTCGTGGATTGGATTACCTTCACTCAAAGCATATTGCACATCGTGACATTAAAGGTGGAAACGTGCTACTCAAATTTTTCTGTTCTTGTGAGCACCCCCTCGAATGTGGTTGCACTTCAAAGTATCAAGTTGTTCTAACCGACTTTGATGCTGCAATTGAACTCGATCCCCAAGACCGTCTTCCCCCATCCTTAAGCTCCTCCCACAACCACACCCACCCTCCCCGCTACCAGTGTGTCCCGGTCGGTACCAACGGCTATCGTGCCCCCGAGTGCAGCATGCACGTTGTAGCAAGCTCACCGGATTCTTTTTCACCGCCCATTTCAACCAAGTGTGATATTTGGTCTGTTGGAGTGCTAGTGTCTCGTATGTTGGTGGGGTACGAAGGAGTGTACTCTCAGAGAGAAATGGCAGTGTTGAGTTTGAGGTATCATCAAATTGGTGGCTTTGTGGAGGGAGTTAGTAGATTCAACATCGCTCATATTGATGATTACATGCTCGAGAGTGTATTACAGGTAAGAAAGAGTATATATAATTTTTTGTGTTCATCTCATTATTGTGTACACATGTGATAAGCATGAGACTGTCTCATGCTTATTTATGCTTTTGCAATATTTGCTTGCATCATCTTTGTTTGTGTGCACACAGGTGCAAAGGGCTAAGGCCTAGTAGGCAAGTTAGAACTTACTAAGTTTCATCTAATCAGCACAGCTGGTGTGTGTGTGTGTGTGTGTGTGTGTGTGTGTGTGTGTGTGTGTGATTCACATGCACAATCATGCATTCTTAGTACATGTACAGGAATGTTTAATGACTAGTCATGCATGGGAGTGACTACAAAATTACATGCTTTATTTGTACCATGTACCCATGTCATAGTCAGCCATGTTTCTGTGTTACTCAACCCTTGTATGAAATGTACTACAGTCAAAACACAGTGTTTCCCTAGCGGCTGTCTCAGTTTATTATTTCATCATGCATATACACCTTGCATGAATTAAAGCATATTGTTTTCACTATTTTGCCATACCTCTACTAGATTCTGTAATTCTTACAACCAATGTATATAGGTATATCAAGTTTAGAACTATTCATCACCTCCATGATTTCAATGTTACTATAATTATTGATAACAAACTTAGTTTATGATACAATCAGACTTCATAGTAATTGTACCATTACTTTGAACCTGTGGGTTGGTGCTTTTGACAGTTCAATAGTGTTATGAGTTCATGCCTTCATGGTACTATTAAAGGAAAGGAAGTTGAGCCATGCAGTGTTGCATCATGCATTTACATAGTTGCATGCATGCATGTACATAATTTCCATGCCTGAACTGTTCTAAAGCTTTCAGTTAATTGTGAATGTCCCTTTTTATTCTAATTCAGATTGGGAATTTTTCTCCACCTACAATTAAATTTTCAAGACTCACAAATAAACTTTGCAACTCACATGGTCACCCATTCTTCACTTCCCAATCTAACTTCTATAAGCTGTAGGGAGTTAGTGAGCATGATGTAATCCCAAGTCATTATCCTTATCACATGTACAGTAGTCTTTGTGCAATCAGGAAGAATCCATGCAGCCCAGATTTTGTGGTTTCAGTATAAACATGCTAGTGGTGCAGTTGCTTATCTCATCAGAGTTGTGTAGCTCTAGTCTTTTATCACAGACACAATGTCTATAGTTGATAATGATGATCTTTAGCATCACTGATCAGCTGCCATAGTTCCTGTGACCTTTGACCTAAGGTCAAGATCACTAATTATGTCACATTTAATTTATTAGCTTGAATAAAAATTCAATTTTTAATAGTGCCTTTTCTGTAAAGCAATGCAGCTGTCAGAAATGCTCACTCTCACCTTTGTATTATTAAATTGCATTTATGTAGTGCACTAGACATAGAGAACAAACTTAGATCCATGTGAATTTGTTTGAGTGTACATCAAAACACATGTGCTCTTGCATGTGTATATCTTGTTGCAGGCTGAGTTATTCTCACGGTTTCCCTTTTCTTGAGGGTCTAGTTGATAGAATCTGATATAATTATTTAGCTGAATTGTGTAAGACTGTTCTCCATGCAATGCATAAATAAAAACATTATATGTAACGTCTAAATCTGGTCTAGTTTTGCCCATTTAGTCAAAGTTAATAATGTTGAGAGTCAGTAGTTTTGAGACACCAAACTGTGATTTATGATTACTCATTTTTCTCTTCTCTTGTAGTTATCTTCTCTGAAGAGAGAGGTGTGTTGGATGAATCATGCCACTGAGTTTGTAAGGAGCTCCATGGAAATAGACCCTTCAAAGAGACTCTCAGCTCATCAGCTACTGAAACATACCTTTCTTTGTTAGAATTACTTGAATTTGTGTGTGTGTGTGTGTCTGTGTGTGCACATGATTTACTATAATTGTGTGTAGCTAGTTTTGTTGTTGCTGTTAAAGGAAATTTCTGGCATATGTATATAGTGTGACCTCACAATGAAGCCGAGAAGGATGTACAGTAGGGTGTGGAAATGCTTGAGGCTAAGAAGGGTATAAATGAGTCATGGCCTCCTACTCTGATAAATATGTGCTCTTCTCTTAGCCTCGTACCCAGGCCACTCCTTTAGCGTGAAATACTAAAAAGAGGGAGTGGCCTGGGCATTATACCTAATCCCTCTCAGACTCTCGTCTAGAGCTCTGAACAAAAATGCTATTTACGGTGTCCCTCTGTCAGTGTGGATGACATGTAGCTCTTCATAATTATAAAGGTATATACTTGGAGGCCAGGAAGTACTCTTGCATGTCATGTGCATGATGTATAACCCTGGCATGCAAAAGCTTTTTTTGTGTTGTGTATTTTTTACTTCATTTTCCTGGCATTGCCTGAAGCTGTACGAGTACATGGTTGATGTGGTCATTTACACTTCCTGTGCAATCATTGCGCAGGCTCAATGTGGTCTGAAAGGCGGGGCTTTTTGGCTGGCGACCGAGATGGCTGCCAAGTTTGATGCTCCTCTTTTATATGAACCAAGACCTAGAAGGGTACATTGTAGCTGTTGTATTGGTGACAAGGTCTATGTTTGTTTAGGAGACACGAGACACTACTCAAAAGACGCCATTAGTAAGCTCTCTCGTGAATTAGAAGAGTATGACAGTCTCTCCAAGACATGGGTCCAGAGGAAAACAAGTGGAACACCACATGATAGAGTGATTGGTTGTGCCTGTGCTTCTATTGGAAATATACTGTATTTTTATGGTGGTAGTGATGGTCATGGCTCATTCTCTGGTACTCTCAGCCAGTTGGATACCTCTACAATGGAGTGGAAGTGTCTCACTTCGGGTATTGGACCCATGAAGAAAGAAGGGGCTGGAATGGTTGCAGTGAATAATAAGAGCTTAGCATTGTTTGGTGGTTATGGGATCCCCACATCTCCTACCCAGCCAGGAGCCTCAGTTTACGAGAGCAAGGGTAATACTGGATGGACTAATGAATTTCACATTTTCAATGTCCGCTATAATGGTATGATGATATTCATTTTAGTTGTTATTGTACTCTAGAAGTATTATATTTCTGTATTCAGCTGATAGATGTGTGTGTGTGTGTGTGTGTGTGTGTGTGTGTGTTTTATATATACATGGCATTTTATGTGCATGTTTATTATGCTGTATTTGATTTCATTATCTGCAGGTACTTGGTCATCTCCTTCCATGACTGGCTCCAGACCTCCTCCCTGTTATGGATTCTCATTCACTAGTATTGATGAGAGCAGAGCTGTGCTTTTTGGTGGTTACCAGCCAGGACTTAGTCGGGTCAACGATCGACGGGTCAATGATCTCTACATCATTGATTTTAATAGCATGGTATGTGAATAGAGATAATATATCTGTCACAGTGCATGTCATGTGACCATGTATGTTATTGAGTTACAATTGTAAGGATTATTGTTTGGCCTCTATATCATTATGTGTATTTTGTATTTCATGAATAGATTATTCTGTTGCAGTTTTACTGATGTATGATTGTGTGATGACATTTATTTCCCACTTCTTTCCCTGTACTACAGCATTGGACTAAGATTAAGCCGAGGGTGGGGGAGTCATGGCCAGTGGGAAGAAATGGACATGCTGCTTGTTGTTTAGGCCACCCCCAGCTACTCATATCAGGTGGTTGGGACAATGATCTCAATACACTGAGGGACTGTTGGCTGTTTGATTTGACATTCAGGAAGTGGAAGAAGGTGAGGTGATGTAACTGAAACTAAATCAGATGTTATGCATAATGATAATGCTACGGAAACTGTTAGAACATTAGCATTGCAGAGTTGTTATGTAATTTCATAACCAAAACTTGAAAGTCATTCACATAATACTGCATCTCTTGTTATCATATAGCTCTTACTACCTGATGTTGTGCAAACTCAAAGAGTTTTCCACTCTATCACTGCCATTACCTTGGGACCAGGACTAGTGGAGGTCATTATGTTTGGAGGGATGGACGAATTCCTAGGAAAGTTACTATCAGCAACCCTCATTCATAGATTTAGTAAGTTAATTGTTTACATTATGCCTACTGCTCAGGGTTTCATTTAGGTGGGGCTCAAAGATGGTCTGAAAATAGACCAGAATTGATCTCAGGTTGTCTAAAACTAAAAAATTTCCTAGGGATGGGGGGGGGAGCATGCCCTTCCCATCGATAGCGTGGTGTCTGAAGCTCTCTTGCGCCCCCAAAGTTTGCATAAGTCTTATTTCACCCTTTGTTCTTGACCATGTAGTTGTTTACATGTACTATAAAAACTATATATTAAATAATTCTGAACTAATTATTTATTGACGATACTAACATATAGTCTTGACTCCTGTTCATTGTTTGTCCTCTCTTTCTCCTCATGTAGAGTTCTCTGGGAAGTGGTGGGACCTGGTGGATGTGGTTACCAACAAACAGAGCGCGAATGAAGTGAAAGAAGGTATATGATTGCATCTTTATTTTTAATAAATTAATTTAAAGGCACACAACTAATTACGGTACCATTTACTTTAAATTACTGACCACGAAATGAAAATCGTAATCTGATTAGTCAAAATATATCATGGGAGTGTAACTCAAGAACATAGTACATGTGCTGATAATCAAATATTGTGTGAGCCAACAAACGTTCTAGAGCTTTTTTTAAGCCTTGGGTGAACCTGTGGTCACTCTTCTGGAACATTTACTAGACTTTTTTAAGGGGTGTGGTCTTAATGTTATTACAATCTACCAGGAAATTTTCAAGGAGTATAAATTTTGCTGTATTCGTGGATCGTCGGTGCATGATCTGTGAAAATTTTACTCACGAAATTTCAGGATCGTATTACAATAATCGGTGGGGCTGCTCGATCCTCAAAAATAAAATTGCATAAAATTTAACGATTGGCTTTCCGTGAAAATTTTATTCCTCAAAAATTTCTAGATACATATAAAGTCCCTCTACATGTATTCCTATATTTAAAGGTATTGCACAGCATCATGACATTATCTCATTTTTTGTTTTCATCATTAATTATTAGCTAAAGAAGAAGAAGACCAAAGGCACTATGAAGCCTATCAACAAGCCTTACAAGATGGTCTCAGCATAGCTATCAAATATCTAAAGCTCCTAATGATTGGACCACCACGTGCTGGTAAAACTTCACTGAGGAGACGTTTGATTGGGGAAATCATCAACCTCATTGACCAAGCCATTCAGCAGCCTAGTACTGGTACAGTAGATGCTCACAATGTTGTCGTGAAGTTAGCCGAAGAGAAAATGACCAGTGCAGCAGCCACCATCTCTGAGACTACCTGGAGAGCTGTTGGAGGGGATGATTTGGATGATGAGTTACACCTTCTTTATCAGTTTATCATTAAAGAAAGTGTAGGGTATGCCGGCACAGAAAAGGATGAGGCACTACCAATGAAAGACAAAGATTTGCACAAAAACATTGATTCACAAGTTACCAGTCAAGGAAGCACAGCAAATAGTCTTGATACTGACCACCAGCTACTTTTTAATGACAATGTGCCTTCAGTAGAATCTGATGTTGCCAGCCAGGATATTTTAGGTTATACTTTTGAATTAGTGACAATAGACACTAAGCCTGATCCTAAATTTAAGGAAATTGAGAGAGCATTCCAAGCATTCAATTATGCTCTGAAATCACGTGCCGGTCGACAGCAGATCAAAGTCCTACTGGAAAAGACCATCCTCCTCAATATGGTGGACACTGGTGGACAACCTGCCTTCATCGAGATGTTACCCATGTTGACAATCGGCCCAGCTCTCTACCTCATTTTTCTTCGTCTGGATCAAGAGTTGAAGCAAAGGTACAAGATCAAGTATGTCAGTGAAGACAATGAAAACTTGTCCCTCGGTGAGTCCTCCTACACCCTTCAAGAAGTGATCTTTCAGGTTCTTTCAAGCATAATATGCTTTGGATCCGACGTCAGCTCCACTACAAATGTACAAATGAGAGAAAACATCACTTCAGTAGCTCAGCAGTCCCAAGGCACAAAACAGGATAGAAAACAGATCACTTCTCAGCATTCCCAAGCCGCAATGTTAGTTGGTACATACAAGGACAAACTTAAAGGAACTCCAGAAGAAGTACAGTCCCAAATTCAGAAGATTGACTCAGCATTGCAAGAAGAGCTAAAAGATATTCTAGATATTGATAATATCTTTGAAAAAAATCGAGATCTCTTGCGATATGCTTCTGAATCTGATGAGCAACTCATGTTCGATGTGGACAACATGACGGGCAGTGAGGATGAAGTGAAAAAGATTCGTACAAGAATTGAGGAAGTCATTTTCCAAGAGTTTGAGGAAGTCCCTATCCCAGCTTCCTGGCTCATGTTTGGTCTCTTCGTTCGAAGAATGGGCAAAGCCACCATCAGCTTGACGCAGTGTGAAGAAATTGGTCATCGACTTCACGTGAATGATGTCCAAGAAGCAATATGGTTTTTGCACCATTGCATTGGAGTGCTGATGTACTACCCTGATGTAGAGGAACTGAAAGACACAGTGATATGCGATCCACAAATTGTATTTGACAGTGTTACAGAGATTATTTTAAATACCTTCAAATTAAGAGCTGTTCGCAAATCTATTCGTGACAAATTCAAGCTAGCAGGCCAATTCTGTTTCAAAGACATCCAGAAACTCTCAAAGAACTTAAAAAGTGGCATCCTCCCTCTACCTCAGCTTGTCAAGCTCCTTGAACACTTCTATATCATAGCTCCTATCTCATATGCCGAAGAAAGTAATGCAGCTTCTTTGACTGAAGTACCACAGTTACAATCTCCACTTAATAAAAATGTTGTTTACTTTATGCCTGCTGTCCTTCCATCAGCTCAAGAAAGTGACCTCAAAGTGTCCCACAGTCCTGGTGATCCTGCTCCCCTCCTGATCCGTTTCAAAAGTGATATTGTACCATTTGGTGTGTTTTGTGCCTCCATAGCTAGTTTAGTCGCTCGAAACAAACTGTTAGGTTGGATTCTCATGGAACGACAGCAATCAACATCAGGAACGCTGAGAGCTAGTCTTGAGCCATTGGGTACCTGCTTATACAAGAATCGTGTCACATTTCGATACAGAGGTAGTTATGACATCACGTTGATCTCAAAACCGAAACAATACGAAGTTCACATCCAGACCATCACTCCCCCTTTGGACAGACCACGTCACTACATCTGTCAACATGTACTGAATACTGTGTGTCAAACCTTTGACCATGTCATCTCCAAAATGAAACACAAGCAGTTCCTGTCCTTCCCAAATTCTCTGACTCGCTCTCCTTACGAACTAGGATTCCAGTGCCCCCTACACCCTGATGAGGAGCACATGGCTGTCTGTAGGCCTTACCCTGACCAGGTTGACCCCTCTCTATCAGCAGCTGAGCAATGGTTTGCCTATTTCGAGAGTAACACAACCCTTTTGTGCCTCGATCAAAATGTTGCTGTAAATCTAATGGACATTCAACCTCACAATATTCAGTCAATGAATCCTAGTGGTGCTAAGTGTGAAGAGGAAAGAGAAGAAGATTTTCACACTAGAAGAGTGCTGAGCATTAAAGACAAGTATGGTCTGTGGATTGGACCACGTAAAGTTAGTAAGTCAAGACTCCGTTTGAGCTTATATATCTACCAGCAATATCCAGCTTGTGTGTCTGAGCTCCATATTCTATGTGTAACAGGAAGTGGTCGAGTACGGTGGCATTCTTTGTAGTATGTGGTTTAAATTTAGACCTAATCAATTGTTCTGACATGCACATCTTTGTAGAGATAGGCTGTTCTATCCATGAATGCTTTTGTGCTTGGGTTGTTCTGACACTGGTCATTATTACACATCCTGCTGTAGCCTTGATTCAAGGTCCCTCCCTATGCTTTTTTTTTCCTTTTCTTTCTCTCAAAAAAGCACTGAACAAGCTATAGGCTATTTGGCTGATCTTTTCATACTGAAATGCTTTGAGCTCAGGTTATACATTGCTATATATAGTATTCTGTATGTTTCACTGGTATATATTGAAACTCATATCTTAATCTTTCTTCAGTTTCATCATCTGATAAACCTCTGACCATCTTGAACGTCACAACTGCTCTCCACTCTCTTGTTGACTGGCATAGACTGGGAGTGATGCTGGGAATAGAGAAACACACTCTGGACTCAATCAAGATCGATTACGAAAAGTTTGGCACATCAAGACAGCGGGATGAACTCATTGATGAGTGGCTTCGTAGTGACATTCAAGCTTCATGGGGTAAACTGAGTAGGGCTCTTGAGGATATGGGAGAGAGGGTACTGGCCTCACAGATAAACACCAAGTATGACTGCACTCATCACACGTAATTAAGCTTAGCTCATGGAAAAAAAAATTTTGAATTTGAATTTGTTAGCATTTTTTTTGTTCAATATCTAAACTTTGTTCATCCAAGTCAATTAATTTTGTTCTCCTTACACATTATGAGTTGAGAGTTGTTGTAATAGTTCCACTCCTTTTGGTTGTAGATGGTGTGGTATTATTTTACTCATTATTATCCATCATGTGTACATTTTGTTTTCTGTTAAAGTGTGAATTCTTTTTATAGTGGTGACACTATAGTCAGTTAGTGAGTGAAGATGAGCTCAAAAGAGAAGAGAATTGCATGACCTGTTTGTGGTTATTTCAATAATAATTGGACAGAACTGCAGATGTTGGAGGAAACTAACTTTAAACCTGAGGATTAGCTAATATGCAGACCCTTTGTGATCAGATGACATGCATGCATATATGGCTCCACAAGCAAGACCTGGTGTGACTGAGAGAGATGTAATCCTCTCTAGATCTCTTGGAGAGTG
Organism: Tethya wilhelma; assembly: GCA_964030475.1. Lineage (NCBI taxonomy): Eukaryota > Metazoa > Porifera > Demospongiae > Tethyida > Tethyidae > Tethya > Tethya wilhelma. Next base: position 1,748,044 of record CAXIPT010000004.1, on the reverse strand, counting down.
TTGGTGATCGAAGGCCGCTTTACAAGAAATAAGTCATAATGGATATGTGTACAGATAATAATAAGGTTAAAAATGTGTTCTACCAAGGCAAATTAACCCAAAGCATGTATAGCAGCATAAACCAAAAATTAATGATATCAATGATGTATTAGAGGAGGAGACTTTATTAAACGGTGACATTTTAACTAGTCACTGACGGGGTTCGCTGATTGTCAACTAATCATGATTATGCATATTAATTTTATTAATTTTTGGTGAGTTTTCACGAATATTTTGTATATTATAGGATGTTGCACGTCCTTGCACAACCATTGTTCAAATTATCAGAATCTAAAGGTGTTTCTTTTTGTGTGTGTGCATGCAGGTGTCAGTGATAACCACGGGAATTAGTAGGAAATGAAGCTAACTATCAGACAACTTTACTTTTGTTGTAATGTTGTTTGAGGAATAATTATCTATGGATCTAGTTTGTGGTCTTTTACACTTCCGGTGCGATCATTGCGCATGCTATGAAGGGCGGGGTTGCTCATTATGTAAGCTCTCTCGAGAAATAGAGAAGAGTACTCCAAGACATGGGTCCAGAGTGGAACACCACATAATAAAGTGATTGGTTGTTCCGGTGCTTCTATTGGAAACAAGCTGTATTTTTTTGGTGGTGGTAATAGTTATGGCCCTTTCTCTGCTACACTCAGCCAGTTGGATACCTGGGTCATTCCATGTGGAATCAACACAAAAAAATGACGCATGTCCTCAGATTTTATCCAAAGTTGGTGTGCACATAGTATATCATGAGATGTAAAACCACAACAAATTTTAGGTTCCAATGTTGTATGGCTTCTTAGTTATAACAGGTTAAATTTTTGATATTTTTGCAATTTTTCACTGACTCTGTGNATTAATGTCATGCATTTATTTTTGATAAGAAAACAGCATTTTTAATAGTCTTCCTAAGGTGGCCCTCTAAATATGTACCACCTGATACCTCCAATATACAAAAATACATTGAGAAAATGCACCAACTGGTCTCCAAATGCAATTTTGATTTCCTCTCAAAACGTACCTCAAGGCTCATAGTTTTATGTGTATAAAATTGATGACCCTTTACCTATTGATCAAAGTTTGAAATAAGCGTTTAAAGGCTTAGCAACCTTTACCTATTATACAATTACCACACACAAAAAAACATTTGCACTTAATCAAAGTCTGTGTCAATGTTTATACAGCAATCATTGCATCACCTAATAGGATGTATTATGCAATTCATATTGGGAACCTGGTGTTAGTTCTTATTGCAAGATATGCATTACATTATAAAGTGAAGAATATTGTAGGATCTAGTATCATAATAATTATTATTATGGCTCGATTGGATCCAGTAACCTTTTCATTTTTATTATTTGTTTGATAATATTTTTTTTAATAATACTAAAGCTATTAATTGCAGCCAAACTTCATTGTCTTGCAATATTGCAGTTAGTGACCACATAATGAGGGAAGATTTTTTGCTTCTATAAGGGAAATAATGAATATTATCAGAATATATGACTTAGTGCTGGTTGTTCAGACTATGTCTTTTTTTTTTTTTGGGTGGGTAGGAGGCTGGGGGAGCATGACTGTCGCAAATTATGAGCATGCAGCATTATCCTTGGTTATTATAGCAAGCTTTTACAAGGAAGTGATTAATACCCTTGACAAATTAAGATGTACTGTATGAAATAATTATTATAATAATGCCCAAACAGCAAATTAATCGCTAAAGTAACATTCATAGAATGTTTTGTCCATGCAAGCATATGCATGCTACTGTTGAGCATGAATTTTTTAGCTATTGTTTTTTTGTTGTTGCATGTTGTTTTTATTTTTAGGGGTGGATAACCCCCTGGGTTTCTTTCCTCAGATTAAAGATATTTATGGAGACCATTGTATAGCTATCTAAGTTGCAATTTACTAAACTGATAACAAGGGGAAAAAGTAACATGGCAATTTCACCATGCCACTTAGTCATTCAAGCAAAGAATGGATAGACTATAGCTAATAGTATCTTTATATTTAGGGATCATATTAAGGTAATTTGTAATGCTTTGATCTTGAGAAAACAAAAAATGACCCATATCACATTTGTATTATGAGTCACACTCTATATAGCACAATATTCACACATCTTTTGCACACACACACACACACACACACACGCACACACACACACACACACACACACACACACACAC